>PVHT020000062.1:64107-93695 GCA_004024745.2 Catagonus wagneri
GCCCCGCCGCCTGGGTTGAACCGGAGCTCCCGGCGCGCTGGACTGAAATATTTTCAACACCTCTAAAACAAGTCTGATTGCGCTTCCTGTGATGATGGGGAGACATGGCAGACCTGCCTTTAAGTCACCTGGCTGCAATTGTATTTCATCAGAGAGAGAAGCAGGGAGGTGCTTTAAACCGGGTCAGCAGCTCCGTCTGCCGTTTCGCTCTAGGACAGTGACCCGGTGACCGAGAAGCCTCCATCCAGGATGTCCATCCTCTCCTTTTTTTTGCATGCCTGTCGCTGTATGAGCCTTTGGCCTCGCTGCCTATGATGCTAACGAGGATTGCAATTTACCCTTCACGCTCCGTGGACCCCAAATGCAAGCCAACCACTTCCTCAGACTGGGTCAACCAACAAATCCATGGGGGATGATGGAAGATGGGGGGGCGGATGGTTAGATCGGGGTGGGGGGGCGGTTTCTTCAAGTGATTTTGCTTCTGTGCTTTGGTCATGCAGCCTGTCGCCTTTAGAACCCGCTCCCCTCATAAAAGGCCACTTGCTGTGCACACGCACCCTGGACTGCAGAAGGGACCAGGGAGAGCGTGACGCCAGAAAAGTGGCAAGGGAAACACAGGGGAGCGTGGGAGACATTCTGGCAGCTTTTTAATTCCTGCATCCACCTTTCTCCTGCTGACGCCCCTTCCTCGCTCAGCAGGCTGTTTGTCACATGAGCTCCCAGCAGGCATGCGCCTGACCTGATGTTTATTTCAACTCCCACGTGCCTCCAAGGACGGGAGGTGCGTCTGTGTGACTGACACGCGTCTGTGTGACTGACACGCGTCAGGCTGATCCACGTCTATGCAGCACATGATTGATGACACATGGCTGATTGAATCACACTGACTGACACACACTTTGTGGGCACGGCCCACCCAGCACCCCTCAGCCCAGAGCCTGTCTGATGACTACCAGTGTCGCTGACAGATGCTCCCCCTGGCGGTGAGCTGGCATCTTACCTGCGGTCCTGCCCTCAGGTTTCCGGGAAGGGGCTCCGTGTCCTCTAAGCTTGGAGCCAAGGATGCATTTGTCATCTGTCTGCTGCATGCATAGTCCTCAGCCCCCGGCGGTCCTTCCACGCTGGGCATCTGACTCTAGCAGCGCCCAGGATAAGCCCTGCAGTTCGCGCTCCCCCAGATGAGCTTAATCCCATCTCATGCCACCCTCGGAGCCCTAAAGCCCCTCTCCAGAGGCTGCAGCCACTCAGAGCCCTTGGGCAGAGGCAGAGCAGGGATTCTGGGTAACATAGAGACCCGCAGATGAAACAGCAGACATAAAATATCCAGGGAATCAAAGACATTTATACAGGACTTCATTTTTCTCCCACCTTTGAATCATATTTACCTGACCAGTAAACTTGACCTGTAAGCAGATAAAGTCTTTTTATGTGCTTCTCACAATTTTCTCTTTCTAATACTAAGGCTGGTAACCCCACCTTGCTGAAGGAAGAAACTGAGGCCCAAATACTGTGTGTGCCATTTTTTTTTTGGTCGTTTTAGGGCCAAACCTGCAGCATATGGAGGTTCCCAGGCTGGGGGTTGAAATGGAGCTGCAGCTGCCGGCCTGCACCGCAGCCACAGTAATGCCAGATACGAGCCTTGTCTGCGACCTACAACACAGCTTAAAAAAAAAAAAAAAATGGAGTTCTCATAGCGGTTCAGTGGAAATGAATCCGACTAGAAACCATGAGGTTGTGGGTTCGATCCCTGGTCTCACTCAGTGAGTTAAGGCTCCGGTGCTGCCGTGAGCTGTGGTGTAGGTCGCAGACGCGGCTTGGATCTGGTGTTGCCGTGAGCTGTGGCGTAGGCCGGCAGCTGTAGCTCCAATTCGAGCCCTAGCCTGGGAACCTCTGTATGCCGTGGGTGCGGCCCTAAAAAGGCAGAAGACAAAAGTTAATGAATTAATTAATAATAAATAAAATCACGTAATCTGGACAATTATAAGGATCTGAAATACTGCTTGTTGCCTCTTGCAACTTCATGAGTTCATATTATTGAAATTCTCCTCGTGAATCTTTGGCGTCAGGATCTGGATTGGGTTAATCAAAGGGTTCTCTGCTGCAGTTGCAGTTCCATGCATCCATTCCCAGGATGCTAGGGCCACCGACCTTCCTGGGGGGGGGGGGGGTTAGGTCATGACCTCATCAACATCACTTAACATCTCATTTAGGACGATATTGCAATGACTTGTTTCTATCCAGCACTTGCGCTGTGAGCTCAAATCTCAAAGAACAGAGGCTGAATTGGTGTCACATTTCTCTGCCTTTCCTGATCCCACCCCGTGACCTATGTAAATATCCCGAATTAGCATGGAGTAAGGGCTCACGGAAGGTGTAGAAACAATAGCTCATGGCTCGAAAGGAAGTGATTTCGAGAATGTCCTCTAAATTGAACCCTTCTTAAGGACTCGAATAGCGGATGACTCCATCTTCTTTGAGGGACTTATTTAGTGGTGGCAGCTGTGGCCCCTCATATAAACATATCTGAAGATTACTTTCAATTTTGAGTGCAAGGATATAGCAATTAACTTAGGGGAAAATTTGGCAGCAAAGTGGCCCTCGGGTAAAAGAAGGAATAAACTTTTTTTTTTTGTCTTTTTGCCTTATCTAGGGCCACACCCGCGGCATATGGAGGTTCCCAGGCTAGGGGTCTAACAGGAGCTGTAGCCGCCGGCCTACACCACAGCCACAGCCATGCGGGATCCGAGCCGCGTCTGCAACCTACACCGCAGCTCACAGCAACGCCGGATCCTTAACCCACTAAGCGAGGCCAGGGATCGATCCCTCAACCTCATAGTTCCTAGTCGGATTCGTTAACCACTGAGCCACAACAGGAACTCCAGGAATGAACCTTTTGAATAGGACCATTTAACCTTTCTCAATTGAATGTCAAGGCTTTTTTTCCTTTGCCAAACGCAGGTTTCCTTTTGGCAGAATCCACACTTAGCTCATTCTGCCTGTCACCAACTAACCAACAGGTTGGGCTGTTTCCTTTTGCCTCCTGGAATTTGGGAAAGTAAACTTGACTTCTGGGGACAGTCTCTTCGTTTGCTGTGGCAAGTGGGACCTACTTCTAATGCACCTAGAAACTGCATTAGATTATCGAAGGACGCAGTCTTATTTTATGCCATTTAAAAAAAAAATAAGACGAACGAATTTGCTATCCTACCTACTCTGAGTCTCACAGTGCATTTAGGAAAAAAAAAATGAGAGAAGCGGAGAGAGAATTAAAAGCCTTGGATCAATACTATTAAGATCGTATGACTTGACCCCCCATAAATGATTTATATATATGAAATCAAAGCCAGCGATACATCCGGTCCCTTAGTTTATTCGTTCTAAGCACTCTCTATTGAGTGACACAGAATCAAAGCATGACCATTGGCCAAATAAGTAAACTAAAGCTGCCTTAGGAGAGTACCGGCACCATAGACCCTGGTCCATCTTTGTGAAGACGAAATCTGGCCTTGAGATGTCAGGGAGTACTGGCTGGACCGGTGTTTACCAAACTTTAAGCATTTGCATGCCATCTTTACAATTTTTGCATAAGCACATATTACCTGTACTATTATTACCTTTTTCTTTCTTTCTTTTTTTTTTTTTTTTTTTGCTTTTTAGGGCCTCAACTGCAGTATATGGAGGTTCCCAGGCTTAGGGGTTGAATCGGAGCTATAGCTGCCGGGCTACACCACAGTCACAGCAAAGTGGGATCCGAGCCGCATCCGCGACCTACACCACAGCTCACGGCAAAGCCAGATCCTTGACCCACTGAGCGAGGCCAGGGATCGAACATGCAACCTCAGGGTTCGTAGTCGGATTCGCTTTCGCTGAGCCACAACAGGAACACCTTTTTTTGTTTGTTTTTTTTCCTTTGAATCCGTTTCTTTTTGCTTTCTTCAATTTATTTTAAAAGGGAAAATTTACGTTTCTTTCTTACATGGAGAATCGGCTCTACGAACCCTAATTCGTTAAAATATAAGTTCTCACTGTGGCCTCACTGGGTTAAGAACCCCACGGTGTCGGTGAGGATGCAGCTTGGATCCCTGTTCACTGGCCTCACTCAAGAATCCTTGGTCAGGAGTTCCCGTCGTGGCTCAGTGGTTAACGAATCCGACTAGGAACCATGAGGTTGCGGGTTCGATCCCTGGCCTCGCTCAGTGCGTTAAGGATCCGGCGTTGCCATGAGCTGGGGTGTAGGTTGCAGACGCGGCTCGGATCCCGCGTTGCTGTGGCTGTGGCTGTGGCGAAGGCGGGCGGCTACAGCTCCTGTTAGACCCCTAGCCTGGGAGCCTCCATATGCCGCGCGTGCGGCTCTAGATAAGGCAAAAAGACCAAAAAAAAAGAATGTCATTGCAGGGAGTTCCCGCTGTGGCTCAGCAAGTTATGAACCCAACTAGTATCCATGAGGAGGAGGTTCGATCCCTGGCCTCGCTCAGTGGGTTAAGGATCCGGGGTGTAAGTCGCAGATGGGTGTCGGCTCCTGAGTTACTGTGGCTGCAGTGCAGGCCGGCAGCTGTGGCTCCATTTCAATCCCTAGCCTGAGAATTTCCATATGCAAAGTTTTCAGCCCTAAAAAAGGAGAGGAAAAAAAAATATATCATCGTAATCTCCCATCTGCCTTATGCTTTTGTCTTTTTCCTCAGTTCAGAATTCAGGTGGATGGATGGACCTAGGGATTATCATACTAAAGGTGTAAGCCAGACAGAGAAAGATAATATGCGATAACACATATATGGGATCTAAATAATGATACAAATAAACTTATTTACAAAATGGAAATAGGCCCACAGACCAAATTAATTAAGGAGTTTGGGATCAACATATACACACTACTATATATAAAAGAAATAATTAACAATGATCTACTGTAGAGCACAGCGAAATATACTTAACATTTTGTAATAACCTATAAGGGAAAAGAATGTGAAAAGCAGAGTTCCCATTGTGGCTCAGCAGGTTAAGAACCAGACTAGTATACATGAGGGTGTGGGTTCAATCCCTGGCCTTGCTCAGTGGGTTGAGCAAGCTCATGACAACACCGGATCCTTAACCCACTGAGCAAGGCCAGGGAGGGGACCCGCATCCTCATGGATACTAGTCAGGTTTGTAATCTGCTAAGCCACAACAGGAACTCCTAAAAGTTTTTCTTTTTCTTTTTTTTTTAATAAATCTATTAAATAAAAGCAATAGATATCCAACTGAGATTTTAAAAATTGCAAAGAAAAAAAAATCACCCATAATGCCACTGCCCAGATATGCTTTGGATATTTAGCCTTTCAGTCCCTTTTCTTGTTCAAAAGGAAATGAAAAATTTGGGTGTTTTAGGAGTTCCCCTGTGGCTCAGGAGGTAAAAGATCCAGCATTGGGGCTCAGCTCACTGCTGTGGCACAAGTTTGAGTCCTGGCCCAGGAACTTCCACATGCCGTGGGTGCGGCTACAAAAGAAATACATAATAAAGTTAAATTTGCATTTTTATTATAAGTAGTTAAGCACGTGCTTGTAATGCCCCTCCTTCAGAAATCCCCACTGAAATGGTCCCAGAGGAGTTCCTGTTGTGGCACAGAGGAAGCGAATCCCACTCGTATCCATGAGGATGTGGATTCGAACCCCGGCCTCGCTCAGTGAGTGGGTTAAGGATCTGGCGTTGCCATGAGCTGTGGTGTAGGTCACAGATGCGGCTCGGATTCCAGTGCTGCTGTGGCTGTGGTGTAGGCCGGCGGCTGTAGCTCTGATTTGACCCCTAGCCTGGGAACCTCCATATGCCGCGGGTGCGGCCCTAAAAAAAAAAAAAGGCTAATGCAGGATTTCCACAAAGCACCCCAGCTCAGAGTGATGAAGCCAGAGCAGGCCACCAGGCCACCCTGTGACAGTTCCACAGCGAGTTCCTAATGCGAAGAGGGCCGCACTCTCCTGACTTCTGCTGCCAAAATAAACTTGGAAAGGAAACTGCTTCGCCCAGCATGAAAGTTCTCTTCTGCTCTGCTGACTTCCCCGGAAATTCGCTTCCTCCTGCTCATGGCTGGCAAACCGAAGCCCCAACCCGGGAAAAGAAAGCTGCGAAAATTCAAGCTCCCCATTAACCGAAGCCCCAACCCAAAAAAAGAAAACTGTGAAAAAGAAAACTGTGAAAATCCCCATTTCCCCTTCACCTGAGACAATAAGATGGAACAGGACCCCTGGGCCCTCTGGCAGAACCTATTGTTTTAAACCCAGGAACAGACAAGACAAACTGCCTCCACGAAGATGCCAAATGAGAGGAAAATTCTGGGGTGGGGGCGGTGCGGGGGAGAAAAAACTAAGAGGAGATCCGGGAGTTTAAATGAAGATTCCTTTGATGCGTGCCAAGAAAATTGAGAAAGTTTTTAGAATTATTGGTTCATATTTTTCTATGATTTTTAAAGGTATTTTGTTTTATAAAAAGGCCATAATCTGGGGGGGAGGGGTGCGGCGGGGGTTTGGGAGGGAAATGCTATAAAACTGGGTTGTGATGATCGCTGCAAAACCATAAAACAGTAAAATTCACTGAGTAACTAAAAAAAGAAGAAAGGCCGTAATTAAGAAATACTGTTTTTAGCCAGCAGAAGGCATAAGTTAGGTGAAGAGGGTAAGCTTTGGGTTTTGATGACCCGGGTTCAAATTTGAGCTCTGTCACTTACTAGCTACGTCGACTTTAAAAATATGCACAACCTGGAGTTCCCGTTGTGACGCAGCGACAACGAATCCGACTAGGAACCATGAGGATGCAGGTTCGATCCCTGGCCTCGCTCAGTGGGTTAAGGATCCGGCATTGCCGTGAGCTGTGATGTAGGTCACAGACGTGGCTTGGATCCCGCGTTGCTGTGGCTGTGGTGAAGGCCGGCAGCTACAGCTCCTGTTAGACCCCTAGCCTGGGAACCTCCATATGCCACACGTGTGGCCCTAAAAAAGACAAAACAAAAATAAACAACAAAAACCCACGATTTTTTTGAAGTATTTCCTTGGGTCCATGGTATCTGTTGATTTTTCCTTCCAAGGCAGGTGCTGTTGGCAGGAGAAACACAATATGCGTGTGTCTGGAGTGGGGGTACGCGGGGGGAGCAGTGAGTGCGGTTGTGGGTGCGTACACGCCTGTATTTACATTCCAGGTCCTGACGCGCAACAACTTGGGCTCCTTTTTTACGGCAGGTAGACCAGATGGAAATTTGAAGAGCGGTCAAAGACAAAGGCGGCTCACGCTGTGACAGAGCTGTCTTCCTTCCCCAGAGCAAGGAGACCCAAAGGGACATCGCCGATGGTTCATAATTTCCATAATCCCCAGTATCAGATACTAAGCCGGAGGCCTGCTCCACATAAGCAATAATAATTTATAGTTGCAGTTAATGGGCTGTTTTATAGGAACCCACAATTATAATTGGATGTCAAGTGTTGTGAATCTCAGCGGATGGAGAACGACAACGACGGGGGCCTGGTGTTTAATTTTTTAACTTGATTATTAAACTTCCCATCTCTTTACTCTTCCGCCTTCTCTCAAGGTGGCTTCCAGCCGTGGCCCTGTCTTTGTTCATCCTGCCTTCTCCGGCCCCAGAATCTTGGTAGTTCCTTCTGTAAACCTGTTTCTAGACCCAAGGCTTCACCACCCCCCCCCCACCACCACCACCCTTTTTGGTTAAGGCCACACCCCCAGCATCTGGAGGTTCCCAGGCTAGGGGTTGAATTGGAGCTGCAGCTGCCAGTCTGCACTGCAGCCGCGGCCACGCCAGATCTGAGCCTCATCCTTGACCCAGACTGCAGCTTGTGGCACTGCCAGATCCCTAACTCACTGAGCGAGGCCAGGGATCGAACCCATATCCTCATGGATACCAGTCTGGTTCTTAACCTGCTGAGCCATAGCGGGAAATCCCGGACCTAGGGCTTCTTACTGCACATGGGTAGAAAGCCTGGACGCTAAAGAAATAGGGAAGCTTTACCCACTTTCCTGACTGGGAAACACTGCAGAAAGCATTCCCAGGTCCTCTTTGCACGAACTGAAACCCACAGCACTCAGCCCGGCAGCCCCCAGCTGGAAACTTCCATGTGCTGTAGGTGTGGACCTAAAAAAAAAAAGGAAAGAAAATAAAAAGAAAGAAATAGATTTATTGGGAGTTCCCGTCGTGGTGCAATGGTTAATGAATCCGACTAGGAACCATGAGGTTGCAGGTTTGATCCCTAGCCTTGCTCAGTGAGTTAAGGATCTGGCATTGCCGTGAGCTGTGGTGTAGGTCGCAGATGCAGCTCGGATCCTGCGTGGCTGTGGCTGTGGCGAAGGCCGGCGGCTACAGCTCCTGTTAGACCCCTAGCCTGGGAACCTCCACCTGCCACGGGTGCGGACCTAAAATCACAAAAGGCAAAAAAAAAAGAAATAGATTTATTAAGATAGGATGCTTGTGAAGGAGAGGGATACAAGCAGGCAGGCGAGGAGACGCTGTTCCCAGCCTTAGGTGGGCTACATTTTCATCAGCCACCGACAGTGGAGGAGGGAAAAAAACTGTCTTCTCATTCTTCACGCAGGCCCCGGGCTTCTGTCGCCAGCCCCTCCTTCGTCGTGGGTAAGAGAGTATTTGACCCTATGAGGTCAAACTAGGACTGTAGCCAAGTCCAGCGAAGAAGAGGATTCTTTTTTTTTTGTGTGTGTCTTTTTGTCTTTTTAGGGCAGCACCTGCAGCATACGGAGGTTCCCAGGCTAGGGGTCTAATCGGAGCTGCAGCCATCAGCCTACATCACAGCCACAGCAGCCACGCCAGATCCGAGCCGCGTCTGCGACCTACACCGCAGCTCAGGGCAACGCTGGATCCTTAACCCACTGAGCGAGGCCAGGGATCGAACCTGCGTCCTCATGGATGCCAGTCAGATTCGTTTCTACCGAGCCACAACGACGGGCAACTCCAAGAGATTTTTTTTTTCTCCTTTCTTCTCCTTCTCCTTCTCGTTCTTCTTCTTCTTTCCTTTTGTCTCTTGACTCCTGACCCAAGCAGGGGCTGGTGCTCTGGGGAGTGAGACGGGTGCTGGGCAGGTACCTTAAAGTTGGAAAACTAGCAGCTGGCAGGAAGTGAGTGCGACACCAGCGCTCTGCTGGAATAGCTGTAAATAGAGAAAGTCAATGGAGCGGAAAGGCAAGCATTTAAGAGCTAAGTATTCTCTGCAGCAGCAGGTTCACACCTCATTCTATCAGACATTATTTACACAAAAGAAGGTGTGATGGGGCTTCTGGCATCATTAGGCATAGATTACTCCCTGAATCGTGGATACAGGAGCCCGGTTAAAGCAACTGCTTCCTGGCTCCTCAAGGACGAGCTGGAAACCAGGCCCACCCCCTCAATACTTTCCTCTCTTACCCAGTTCTCGGGCCCAGCACACATCTGAACTGAGAACCAGGGGCACAAGAACAGTCGCGTCTATTCTCGATAAGCAGCCTGATTCCCCCGTCCCGAGCCTCACCCTGTGAGCAGGGACTCGACTCCCTCCAAGCTTCAGGCCTCCCTCGGGAGCACCCCAGGCTCTGCTTTCAAGGATGCGGGGATCCGGAGGTCCCCTCGTGGCTCAGCAGGAACAAACCCGATTAGGATCCACGAGGATGCGGGTTCCATCCCTGGCCTCGCTCCGTGGGTTGCGGATCCGGCGTGGCCGCGTGAGCTGCGGTGCAGGTCGCAGACGCGGCTCGGATCCCGCGTGGCTGTGGGCAGTGGTGCAGGCTGGCGGCTGGAGCTCTGATTCAGCCCCTAGACTGGCTTCAGGTCTGGCCCTAAAATCAAAAAAACAAAACAAACAAAAAAAGACACAGGATGCGACGCAGCGCCAAGAGCTGGGACCCAGCATCTCAGTCCTTGGTCACCACCCACCCCAGAGCTCCTGGTTCCACCTGTGTGGAGCCTTGAGCTTGGTCTTCTCTCCGCTGCTTCCAGCCCAGACATGAGACACTGGGGGGGGGGGTCTCTGTTGAGGCTGAGAGCCCAGATCCCTGCGGCCTTCCAACCTTGGACGCGGCGCATACCCATGTTTTCCCGGGGCCGTTCTGTCTTCCCACTGGCCCCGTCTCACCCTCCAGTCCCGGCGGGTATCTGCTGGGATCAGTCCGAGGCCAGCCCCCCTCGCTCTTTCCTGAGTCTCCCGAGTGTCTTCAGCCCCGACACATTCCTCCCCCGAGGCAGCCAAACACCGAGCCTGCCACCTGCCCGCTTGGGGCGGGCTAGGAAAAGAGAGAAAATGCAGATCATCTCACGTGAGCGTTTAAGAGGCTCTGACTCCAGGATCCATCCTTTCAAGGATGCACCGATATGCATTCTCGAAACCAGGCAGGGCCCTGTGGGCTCCTGGGCACACAAGCCTTTCTGTGTCCCCTGCCCCTTCTTATTTTGGGGGAATAAACTTCAGCCTCTGTGACCCTCCCTGAGTTCCAAAGGGCAGGTTTCAACTGTTACTAATCAGGGAAGGTGAGGGGGATGGGGGACGGAACAGCAGACCCTAGGGAAGAGCAGTCAAGAAACAATAGTGCAGGAGTTCCCGTCGTGGCTCAGTGGTTAACGAATCCGACTAGGAACCATGACGTTGCGGATTTGATCCCTGACCTTGCTCTGGCGTTGCCATCACCTGGGTGTAGGTCACAGATGCGGCCTGGATCCCACGTTGCTGTGGCTGTTGTGTAGACCTGCGGCTACAGCTCCAATTCAACCCCTAGCCTGGGAACCTGCACATGCCGTGGGTGTGGGTGCGGCCCCAAAGACAAAAAAATAAAAGGAAAAAAGAAAAGAAACAATAGTGCAGCCTTGGGGCAGGGTCCTGGCTCCTCCTCAAGGAATAGAAATAAAACATCTCTGAGTTCCTCTGCAGAACTGACCCTCCCAACAAGTGGAAGACGTTAGAAGAAGGCCACCAGACCACTGAACACAAGCTTTTTTTCTTTTTTTTGTCTTTTTGCCTTTATCTAGAGCCACACCCACGGCATATGGAGGTTCCCAGGCTAGGGGTCTAACAGGAGCTGTAGCCGCCGGCCTGCACCAGAGCCACAGCAACGCGGGATCCGAGCCGCGTCTGCAACCTACACCCCAGCTCACGGCAACACCGGATCCTTAACCCACTGAGCGAGGCCAGGGATCGAACCTGCATCCTCATGGATACTAGTTGGATTCATTTCCACTGCGCCACAATGGGAACTCCCCCTTTTTTTTTTAAATGTATTTTTTTAAATTAAAGTATAGTTGGAGTTCCCATCTGTGGCTCAGCAGAAACGAATCATTAGCATCCAAGAGGATGCAGGTTCAATCTCCGTCCTTGCTCAGTGGGTTAAAGGATCTGGCGTTGCCGTGAGCTGTGGTGTATGTCGCAGACGCAGCTCGGATCCCGCGTGGCTGTGGCTGTGGTGTAGGCCGGTGGCTACAGCTCCAATTTGACCCTTAGCCTGGGAACCACCATATGCCAAGGGTGTGGCCCTAGAAAGACAAAAGACAAAGGACCCCCCCAAAAAAAGACAGCCTTCTAATGTGATGCCAGCCCCTGCCTGGCCCTTAGGCAAGAGGGGTTTTCCTGCTGGGGCTGCGGCCAGCCACCCTTAGATCCAACACCCAAGTTCCACCTCTGCCTACCCAGCCCCGATGCTCTCCCACCACCCCCAGGATTCTTAGGATGAAGTGGGGTCCAGCCTCCTGTAAAATAAGGAGGCCTTGAGGGGCCCTGGCTTTGGCCTTGTCTGCCCAGTCCAGGAGACCAGAGCGTGTCTCGGCCTTGGCTCACGGGGCAACCCCCCATCCCACCGCCGGGCCGGCGATCAGGCCAGAGCTGAGCTGGGGAAGGGTGGGGGTGCCGGCGCGCCAAGGGCCTCCCGGCCCCAGTCCCTGGGCTCGGCGATCGGCGATGGATGCCAGCGCTCCCTGCAGCCGGGCCTCTGCTCGGAGGTCACAGGAGGGGCCCGGACGCCCGCCGCGCTTTTATGCCTCTATAAAAACCGTTTAACACCCACAGCGCGGAGGTGGAGGGAACGCAGCGAAAGCCACGGACCCACAAGCCCTGGAGCCTGCTTGTGAGCCCCGCCTTCGGGAGAAACTGCAGGAGCTGCGTGGCCCCCCGGGGTGGGCAGGACCGGAGCAAGACACCCACCAGCCCTTTAAGGTGAGACCGCAGCGACCGACTCTGCGCCCGGCAGCGCCATGCAGCTGCTGCAACACGCGGCCTTCGGCGATTATCATCACACCCATTTCTCAGACGGAAAGCCGAAGCTGGGGGAAGTGAGGTCCCTCGCCTGGGATTTCACAGCCTGAATTTAAATTCGTGTTGTTCAACTCCAAAGCCAATGGCCTTCTAAAAAAAAAAAAAATCAATTATTGGGCTTTCCAAAACAAAAAGAAGAAACCCAAAGTCAAGGTTCTTAATGTAATCATCAACCACGTCGCTTCAGCCTCCGAAGCCAACTGCGACAGGATAACGTGGTTTAGCAGCAGCTAAAGCCGACAAAGACTCTTCGGCCCCACGTGGGGCTCCGTGAGCCACTCCCCACCCCGCCGCCCCCGCGACAGGCGCCGCTGGGCTCTGTCCGCTCCCAGCCGCGCTTCCCGCTGTCGCCTGCCCGTTCCGCCAGCGCCACCTGCAGGTTGAGTCGCTCCCTGTTTCTTTGGCCCCCCCCCGCCCCCCCCCCCGGGGGGCGCCCTTTCGTTTATTCATTCCTAGCGCACGTCGCCCCGCAGACTTGGATCGATTTCTTCTCTGCGCCAGGAGCACGGAACTGAGGCTGGTGGCCGGGGGACACTGACGGCCCCGCGGAGAGACAGACTTTAAACAGGCAATTGTCCGGGACAGACGGACAGTGAAAGGGAGGAGGGTTGCCAGCTTTGTGCCTTTTCCCCCAACTGGCTTGAGCCGCTAGGTCAAGGTCCTCCCATCCCAGGAACCCCGGGGGCTGGGGGTCCAGCCGAGGGTCCTCAGCTTCCGCCTTGTCCTCGGGGTTCTCAGGCATCTTCACGCTCTCATGTCTAGAACCTGGATTCCATACCAGCCTGGGTTGGTGGTCCTGGCTCTGCTCGAGTCAACACTATTTTTTTCATTCTCCCTGTACCATTAAGATTCCTTAACCTCCCCTGCTAAACAAATGACCCGGGGCCCCGCCACGTCTTTCTTTTCCCCGCTGTCATGCCCCCCCCCAAGGAACCTCTATTCATGGCCCCTGTATCTCCCCCCCTCCCCCCCGGCTCCCAGTACAATTTGTCTGCCACCAGCAAGGCTACCTCTCCGTAAGCGTTTGCTGGCTGCCCAGCTCTGTATCATTTTATCCAGGAGAGCTCAGCCATTTCTCATGCAACCGTGTCGATTAGGATCAGCCTCGTCTGACCTACAGGGAAACTGAGGTTCCGGGAAAGAAGGAGCAAGAAATCCCTCAGCCATGCAACTGGCCCTAAAGCTTGCCTCTAACCACCCAGTCTTTTTTTTTTTTTTTTTTTTGCCTTATCTAGGGCCACACCTGCGGCATATGGAGGTTCCCAGGCTAGGGGTCTAACAGGAACTGTAGCCGCCGGCCTTCGCCACAGCCACAGCAATGTGGGATCCTAGTCGCTTCTGCGACCTACACCCCAGCTCACGGCAACACCGGATCCTTAACCCACTGAGCGAGGCCAGGGATCGAACCCACAACCTCATGGTTCCTAGTCGGATTCATTAAGCACTGAGCCATGACGGGAACTCCCAATACAATTCTCAATCCGTCTGTCGCGGGTCTTCATCCTTGCTGTCAAAATGCCAGGGCATTCTTGAACTGGAGAGAAATGCTGGCTACATATTAATTTGGTTTAACGCAGGAAGTCCACTCAGGCCTGCATAGCACCAAAAAAAGGAATCAAGAAGGAGACAAAAATAATAAAAGATGATGAATCTGATAAGTCCTGTATAAAATGCTGCAGGTCTGAAAATATTTATTGGGAGAAACATACCCATTAAAGAAAGGTTATTCATCTTGATATTTATGTATACAGGCAACTAGGGGACTTCATTTTAGATAAATTAGCTGTTACCAGTTAGAATGGGTTAAGTTGTGCTGCAGTGTCGGCTTTCAGATTTCAGTGGATTGGGAGTTCCTGTCGTGGCTCAGTGAAAGTGAATCTGACTAGCATCCATGAGGAGGCAGGTTCAATCCCTGGCCCCACTCAGTGGGTTAAGGATCCGGCGTTGCCGTGAGCTGTGGTGTAGGTTGCAGACGTGGCTCGGATTCCACGTTGCTATGGCTGTGGTGTAGGCCAGCAGCTACAGCTCCTGTTAGACCCCTAGCTTGGGAACCTCCACATGCCGCGGGTGCAGACCTAAAAAGACAAAATAAAATAAAATAAAACAAAACGAAACAAAACAAAACAAAACCACTGGAAAACAAGTTACAATGCAGGTTTCTGAGATCCACCTCCAAAGAGGATGATTTAGGAGGTCCGGACTGGTCCCCTGGGATCTGCATGGTCACTACTGATGACCTTGATGTCTGGCACTGTAAGGGACATTTTGAGAAATACCGGTTTCATCTCAGATGAAACTTGCTGTGTGTGTCCTTCTCACATCAAATGACCTTTCCTCATTCCTTCTTCCAGATGCAGGCAACCAAAGCCCCTTCAAAATATCAGTTAACTTCGAAATGGAAGAGGAGCTCTCGCATGCTTCAGCGAGTGAAGGATCTGGCATCGTTACTGCAGCGGCCCACGTCGCTGCTGGGGCGCGGGTTCGATCCTTGGCCAGGGAACTTCAGCATGCTGCAGGTGTGACAGGAAAAAGAGGAAGGAAGGAAGGAAGGAAAGAAGGAAGGAAGGAAGGAAGGAAACTAAAGAGTCAAGACACCTAAATGCAATGTGGGATCCTGGGGGGAAAAAAGGACAATGGGAGAAACATAGGGGAAATTAGGGGAAATGAGAATAAGGGCCGTAATTTTCTTAATAGAACGGCACTAATGTTAATTTCCCAGTTTTGAAACTAGGACTGCGCTTAAGTAAGACGTTAATGTGGGAAGCTGGACAAAGGGCACGTAAGAATTGTCTACACTATCTGCTCACTTTTTCTGTGAATCCAGAATTATTTCCGTGTGAGACGTTAAAGATGAAGTTATTGTAAACATCTCCTGGGGCCATGGTGATATTAAATGATAAAACGTAAAGCACATATGGTGCCGTGTTGGACCCCGTGGCCACACTCTCTGTCAGTGCTGGACAGACTGAATTCATCAGAGAAAAGAAAAGGAAAATTAACTGTACATTATGTCCCACTATTTCATTCTTTTAAGATAACTCTGTGACGAAGGTATTATCAGCCTGATTTTTACAGATGAGGGCTCGGAAGTCCCCAAGGGTTTACGGGCTATGCACTTGAACGCAATCTGTTTCTGCAGAGGCTGCGGACAGACCATTCTGGCCCACAGCACTTCCAGCCCGGAGGACAGCTTTTTTTTTTTTTTTCTCTTCCCAGCTTTCTGGCTGGTTTGTGCTTTCAGAAGAAACAGGGCCGCCTCTGCCAGTTTCCTGCTCCAGCGTCTGGATTTCATTAGCAAGCACAATTCTAATTGAACTTTTATTCACTAGCCACAGCTTGGCCATTAATCAAGCTTCTGCCCAGCTCAGAGCCTGTGTTTGTTCACCTGCTTTCGGTGGGAGAGAGAAAAAGGAAAGCAAACCTGGATCCTCACTCCTAGGGGAACGGAGCCTGCTCTGGGGCTGGCCCCCTTGTCTCCCCACGCTCCCACCTCTGTGCACCGAGTAATTTCTAAAGAAGACTGTTAGATTCAGATGCTAATCACAGCCCGCTTCTGGAGCATCGCCTGGACTCCTGGCCTCATTAGAAATCCCCTCACTGCCTGCTCCAGCCTCTCCCTTGCAAGTAAATGCTGGCCTCGGCTCTGCTCCTGCCAGAATTGCCAGGCACCTCATTTACTTTTTGGTTAATGTAACATTTATTGTCATGTCCCCACCCTGTCCTCCGATTAAAGAAGGAATACATGTTTACTGCAGAAAAATGGGAAAATGGGGACAAAGTCACAGAGAGAATAGCGCTCAATCACAAGGCCACCCGCTGGAAATAAGCACAGCTCATGCATGGAGGTGCAAGCAGTTCTTGAATTTCGTAAACATGGCCTTTGTGCAGATTGCCCATGAGCTGTCAGAATCCCTAATTTGGAGATCCAAAATGCAAGTAAAAACAGGGGCAGGGACACCACATTGCACCATTCCAGGAGGTCCTGTTTATATTAATCTGTGGGAACGACACCCTCTAAAGTTGTGCAGTGCCCATACTGCACAGCTGTACCTAGCAGTGCTGTGCAAGGCCGGAGCCTGGAAGTTGCAGGCAAACTCAGGGACCAGGGGAGCACCTGAAAATTGTTATAATATAAAACTATAGGATCTGATGCCAGAATCTTGTGTTTTTGTTTTTGTTTTCAAAAGGAGCTATACATCCGGGTTTTTAATGAAAATCCCTCAATTTTTAACTGCTGGTAACTAATTCCATCTTAAAAAACCCACAGTGCCAAACAAACCGGCTTAATCTGGACTGTGCGGTGGCTAGTGACTGAAAATTATTTGGAGCCATCCCAGGGCCTGTCCCTTTTTTTGGCCCAGCTTCTACTCCCCTTCCTGCTCCTACGAAATATTGTGCCAGATTTCCACATACCATGTATGAATGCTCACCCCCTGCCCCAGCCCCTGATTCACAGTAGATTTAGAGATAGATTATGGGACAAGACACCTAAACAGTCATCTGAGGCACCAGTCAAACGTCACCCGGGACTCAGGTGTTACTGAACATTGTATTCCCCACAAGAGGCTCATTTTTAAGGACCAAGGTCATTAACCTACTGTCTAAGGTGGGTGGTTCTAAATAACTGCAGAGATGCTACTTTGTTCAGGGAGGCATGCAAGTTCAGGGCCAGAGCTGAACTGCTGGGGCTTAGACAGGGGCTGATGACTACTCTTAATTGTCCTTTTATTCCACTGTTCCCCACGTGGCTCTCAGCCCCTCCGCTTTACAATGACAGAACATCAGTTTTAATCATGTGGAGTCTTTCGTGTTACCTGGAGGGTTGTACATGATAAACTGATAGCTGAAAAAAGAAAGATGAGTTCCCATTGTGGCTCGGCAGTAATGAACCCAACTAGTATCCATGCTCAGTGGGTTAAGGATCTGGCATTGCTGTGGCTGTGGTATAGGCCGGCAGCTGCACCTCCAATTTGACCCCTAGCCTGGGAACCTCCATATGCTGCCGGTAAGCCCCTAAAAAGACAAGAAAGAAAGAAAGAAAGAAAGAAAGAAAGAAAGAAAGAAAGAAAGAAAGGAAGAAAAGAAAAATGAATATTAAAGATTATCAAATTTTTTAAATAAAATATACGGAGTTGATCATGGGTTTCCCTTTTTTAAATTACTGATGTAATCAGCAGTTTTTTTAACAATTTTCCTGGGGGATTCTCATCCTGGCTCAGCAGTTAACTAATCCGACTAGGAACCACGAGGTTGCGGGTTCAATCCCTGGCCTGGCTCAGTGGGTTAAGGATCCAGCGTTGCAGTGAGCTGTGGTGTAGGTCGCATATGCAGCTCGGATCTGGCGTTGCTGTGGCTGTGGTGTAGACCGGCGGCTGTAGCTCCGACTGGACCCCTAGCCTGGGAACCTCCATAAGCCGCGAGTATGACCCTCGAAAAGGCAAAAAGACAAAAATAATAATAATAATTTTCCTAATATTAAACTATCCCTGTATTATAAGACTATGCTTCATTGGGTCATGCTTTAATGTACTCTCAGTACAGTTTTGGAATTGACTTGATTAGAATTGATTTGAGGATATTTTATTTAGGGTTTTTGCATATTCATATTCACAAGGAATTTGGGTTGGTAATGAATTTTCTTTTGTGATTTTTTTCATCAGATTTTTCTATCGGTAATGCTAGCTTTATAAAACAACTTGAAAATTTTTCCTTTTTTTATTTGCTCTACCTATTTTCAAGCAGTCTGGCAATGGCTTGTTCTTTGTAATGTTTAAAAGAACTCATCCATAGGAATTCCTGCTGTGGCGCAGTGGGTTAAGAATCCAACAGCACAAGCTTGGGTCGCTACAGGTGTATGCGTTCCTTAACCCCCAGCCTAACACAGTGGGTTAAGGATTAAGTGTTGCTGCAGCTGTGGCGTAGGTTGTAGCTCAGCTCCAGATTCAATCCAGTTATGGTGTGGCCATAATTTTTTCTTTCTTTTGGTCTTTTTAGGGCTGCACCTGTGGCATATGGAAGTTCTCAGGCTAGGGGTTGAACCAGAGCTGCAGCTGCCAGCCTACACCACAGCCACAGCAATGTAGGATTGGAGCCGTGTCTGTGAGCTACACCACAGCTCCTGGTAACACCAGATCCTTAATCCACTGAGCAAGGCCAGGGATCAAACCTGCATCATCATGGAAACCTCTGAGCCATAACAGGAACTCCTAAAAATTTTTTTTTTAAAAGAACTCATCCTAAAATTGTCTGGACACGGAATCTTTTGGGGGAGTGGGGTTTGTCCTTTTGTTGACAACTTTTACCAGTTCTTTCAGGGCTACCAGTCTATTTACATTTTCAATTCTTTCTTTAGTCCATTTTATTCATTTGCATTTTCCTTGAAAAGTATCTACTTTATCAAGATTTTCAAACTTATTTGCACTGCATTATAGTATATCCTTTGATAATTTTTTTTTTGTCTTTTTGCCTTTAATGTAGAGCCACACCTGCGGCATATGGAGGTTCCCAGGCTAGGGGTCTAACAGGAGCTGTAGCCGCCGGCCTTCACCACAGCCACAGCAACGCGGGATCCGAGCCGCGTCTGCAAACTACACCACAGCTCACGGCAACACTGGATCCTTAACCCACTGAGCAAGGCCAGGGATCGAACCCGCAACCTCATGGTTCCTGGTCGGATTAGTTAACCACTGAGCCAGGACGGGAACTCCCCAAAGCCACTTCCTTATCTAGATGCTGTACGTGTGGTGTTCGGACCTCTTTCTCCCTTCAAGGGCTTGTGGACTTTGGGGATCCTCCAGTAACAGGTAAGAACGCAAAGACTGCTAGGCGGATTTTTCAGAGGTCTTAGGAGCTTGTTCCTTTTGAGACACATAAAAGGGAACTGTGACAAAGACTTCATATATGAAAATACTACTTTGCCTCCAACTCCTTTAAACAGCCAGCCCTCACCCAGCCTAAAAGCATAGGGCACCAAAAACTTTCCTCCTGTGGCCGACGCCACAGCCACAACCATGCAAGATCCAAGCTGCGTCTGCAACCTACACACCAGCTCAGTGCAATGCCAGATCCTGAACCCACTAAGCGAGGCCAGGGATTGAACCCGTGTCCTCAGGGATGTTAGTCAGATTCCTTAGCCGTTGAGGAGTTCCCGTCGTGGCTCAGTGGTTAACGAATCCAACTAGGAACCATGAGGTTGCGGGTTCGATCCCTGGCCTCGCTCAGTGGGTTAAGGAGCCGGCGTTGCCGTGAGCTGTGGTGTAGGTTGCAGACGCGGCTCGGATCCTGCGTGGCTGTGGCTGTGGCGAAGACCAGCGGCTACAGCTCCTGTTAGACCCCTAGCCTGCGAACCTCCATATGCTGCGGGTGCGGCCCTAGATAAGGCAAAAAGACCAAAAAAAAAAGATTCCTTAGCCACTGAGCCACGCCAGGAACTCCGAGCCGGTCGTTTGAAACAAGGCGATGAGTCGACAGCACTTAACTCGGGGCCTGGCACTGAGTGAGCACTCACTAAATGAGCTTTTGCTATTGTGCCTCATCGTCTCCCGCTCGGGCTTTGCAAGCCAGCAAAAGGAATAGAGACCTCACTTCTCAGCGGAGGTTTGGGGCAGGGGCAGGGGAGGGGGGCGCCGCAATGCCGGCTCCTCATCTGCAGCTTCACAAAAGCAATTAAATCTCGCCTGTGATCGCCTGATTCTTGATCGTCCTTGAAGTCCGAGTTACCCCATTGAGAGACAAAGCCAGCGCCCTTGGGCCCGTTCCGGTGCTGTTTATTATGCCAGGGACACCGCTCTCAGGCTCATTACTGCTGCAGAAGACAGGCCCCAG
This sequence comes from Catagonus wagneri, assembly GCA_004024745.2. Classification (NCBI taxonomy): domain Eukaryota; kingdom Metazoa; phylum Chordata; class Mammalia; order Artiodactyla; family Tayassuidae; genus Catagonus; species Catagonus wagneri. The sequence goes on from PVHT020000062.1 coordinate 84,187, forward strand.
GGACTGCTGTGGGGCCGGGTAATTACTGACAGATCCCTAATAGGTATGGACTCAATGGAAATAAGTCAATCTGGAACGTGGCATTATGTCTAAACTATTCCAACCCTAAAAGAAAAAAAAATAGGAATGCTTTAAAATTTAAATTACTTTTTTTTTTTTTTGCTTTTTAGGGCCACACCCGTGGCACATGGAGTTTCCCAGGCTAGGGGTCCAGTCGGAGCTACGGCTGCCGGCCTACGCCACAGCCACAGCAACTCGGGATCCAAGTCAAGTCTGCGACCTATGCCACAGCTCATGGCAACGCCGGATCCTTAACTCACTGAGCGAGGCCAGGGATCGAACACGCGTCCTCATGGATGCTAGCTGGGTTCATTACTGCTGAGCCACAACAGGAACTTGCCAGGTCTCTGTGATCTTATTTTATTTATTTCAATAGCCCCACTCACTCAGTAAGCACTTATTCGCTTCCTGTGTCTGCCAAGTTTCGTGTCGGACAACACAGATACGGTTGTGAAAATGGACAGGTCTGCCGTCTTGAAGCATTTAGCATAATGGGAAATAGGCCTCAATCAAATCATCTCAGTGATGAGCATATAATTACAGGCCCGGGTGGAGTTCCTGCTGTGGTGCAAGGGGATCAGTGGCGTCTTGGGAGCTCTGGGCCGCAGGTTCGATCCCCAGCCCAGCACAGCAGGTTAAGGATCGGAGTTCCCGAAGCTGGGGCTTAGGTAGTCACTGCAGCTCGGATCTGATCCCTGGCCTGGGAACTCCATATGCTGCAGGGCAGCCAAAAAATGCAAAAAAAAAAAAAAAAAAAAAAAAATTGCCAACCCAGGTAAGTTCTATGAAAGACAAAAGCCCAGTTCTGTAAGTTACCACAAAGGAATTTGGTGTAAATCATGAGGGGGGGAGCAAAGGAAGGTCCCCCTCAAGAGTTCCCGTTGTGGCTCAGCACGTTAAGAACCAGGCCAGTATCCAGGAGGATGGATGGTTCAATCCCTGGCCTTGCTCAGTGGGTTAAGGATCAGCTCTCACGTTGCTGTGGCTGTGGTGTAGGCCGCCAGCTGCAGTTCCAATTCGACCCCTAGCCTGGGAACCTCCACATGCCGTGGGTGCGGCTCTAGATAAGGCAAAAAGACAAAAAAAAAAGAAAAAAGAAAGAAAGAAAACAGAGGTCCTGACTGCCTTTGTCAAGACTGGTTTTTCTTTTTCTTTTTCTTTTCCTTTTTTGCTTTTTTGAGGCTGCATCTGTGGCCTATGGAACTTCCCAGGCTAGGGGTTGAATAGGAGCTGCAGCCGCCTATCTACACCGCAGCCACAGCCACAGCAGCACAGGATCCAAGCCACATCTGTGACTACACCGCGGCTCCCAGCAAAGCCAGCTCCTTACCCCACTGAGTGAGGCCAGGGATCGAACCCACATCCTCATGGATACTAGCTGGGTTCTCTACCGCAGAGCCACAGCGGGAGCTCCCCGGGACTTGTTTGTCAAGGATATCTGTAGAGCAAGCAGCCGGGGAAGGTAGTGAGCGATGGGTGAGCTTGCACGTCACGCAGTGTAAGAGATTCACGGAGTTCCCTGGCGGCCTATGGGGGTAAGGATCCGGCACTGTCGCTGCTGTGGCTCGGGTCACTGCTATCGCGTGAGTTTAATCCCTGGCCTGTGAACATCCACATGCTGTGGGCACGATCGAAAACCCAAAAACAAAAAGGAAGATTCAGGCTTCCTAAACTCTGGGTTCCTCTCCTGCAACGCAGCGCACTGTAAGCATAGGTGTCACTCGGCCCTCCTGCCAGCCCCTCATGGGAACCGGGGCTCCGAAAACCCAGGCAGAAGGCTGACACTCTGGGCTCTGCTATCGCGGTGAGGAGAAACTGCCCTCTCTCTCTCCCCGACCCAGGAGTCTCGGAGCTTCCGCTGCAGCCTTGAAGCCGTGGCCCGGGAAGCCGGCCAAGAAGGCCAAGCCCAGACGCTCTCAGAGCGACGCCCCCGCTGAAGCCAGAGCAGGTGAATGGAGCAGGAGGAGGGAGAGAGGGAGGGAGGGAGCAGGGGTCGAGCCGAAAACAATCCGGGGAAAGGCTTGGAGGTGGTGGACGGGCTGAGAAAACGAAGAGCAAGACTGGTTCAGCGCCTGTGGGAGCAGGAAGCACGACCAGAAATAGAGGGGGCGGGGGAGCCGGAGGTGGGGGACAGGTGTCAGCTACACCCGGCAGGAGAATGGATCCCAAAGGCGCTGAAGGTATATTTTGGGCGGACTCGACTCAGGCCCTCGAGGGAGATTCGGGATCATTCCGCCCCATGTCTTTGCATCCAGGACCTTTTTTATCTCAGCGCCGCGCCCCCCCCCCAAGATGGCCTCGGGTACAGCACAGGTTGGCATGGCAACTGATACAGCAACGGATAACGTGGATGCTGTCATCGCAGTTTTCTTTTTACCGGGTCTAGACTGTCGAGGGCCAGCCCCTGGGTGTATTTGGACAGTGACAGGGGGCCCTGGGCAGGGGAAAACAATTTGATGGTCAACTTCCCTCTGGCCGAGGCCCGGACGGTGACAGGGGGTGTTTCTCTGGGGAGACCGAGAGCCCTAACCAGCCCTTTCTGGCGCGACAATGACAGCTTATCTAAGGCAGCCAGGCCGGGCAGAGCAGCAGCCCCTTTCCTATAATCCGCGAAATAGGTGATGGGGAGGGTTTACACCTGGGGCTTCAGAAGAAGCTACTGGCCCGTTTTTGAGTGTGTATGACACACACGGTGTGTGTGAGTGGAGACAGTGTAGGGCCAGGCTGCCTGGATTCAAATCCTGGCTCCTCCCCTTACTAACTGTGTGGCTTCGGCCAAATGAATTAATCCTGCCTCAGTTTCCTTATCTGCCAAATGGGACCTATCTCATAAGGTCACGCATATTAAAGAAGGATTAAATAATAAGCTGTTTAGAACAGCGCGTTCTAAACACTAACTATCATTAGAACTACTTGTTCGAAAGGTACCTTCTCATAGCCTCTGTCATGCAGAAATGCCCAATATTTACATCACTCCCATCAGAGCAGGCTTCTCGCAGCAGATTAAACAGCTGTGGTCAACACATGATATTAAAAAAAAAAGGAACTCCCACGGATAAACAGCAAGATCCTGATGTACAGCACAGGGAACTATATCCAGTCTCTTGTGGAAGATGACGATGGAAAATAATATTCCTTGTTTTTTCCTTCTCTTTGTGTGTGTGTGTGTGTGTGTGTGTGTCTTTTTAGAGCCACACCCGCAGTATATGGAGGTTCCCGGGCTAGGGGTTGGATGGGAGCTGCAGCTGCCTGCTTACACCACAGCCACAGCAACGATCTGAGCTGCGTCTGCGATCTACACTGCAGCTTGGGGCAATGCTGGATCCTTTAACCCACTGAGAAAGGTCGGGGATTGAACCCACGTCCTCACGGAAAACCCACTGAGGCACGATGGGGATGCTGGAAAACAGTATTGAGAAGAGAATGTCCAGGGAGTTCTCTTGCAACGCAGCAGGTTAACTAATGATCTGGCGTTGTTTCTGAAGCAGTTTGGCTCTGTGCTGTGGTGCAGGTTTGATCCCTGGCCCAGGGAACTTCCACATGCTGTGGGCAAGGCCAAAAAAAAATAAATAAAAGAATTTGACTACATATATACATACATGTATGAGTGAGTCACTTTGATGTACAGCAGAAATTGGCACATTGTAAATCAGCTATACTTTCATTAAAAAAAAATAGAAATGCTGATCCAAAAATAGGAAAAAAAATTCAAAAAGAAACTCCCTCTTGGACCCTGTTGGAATCACTTTCTCTTTGATATTTAAAACTTGCCAGGAGTTCCCTCTCTCGGCTCAGTGGTTAATGAACCTGACTAGTATCCATGAGGTTGCGGGTTCGATCCTTGGCCTCATTCAGTGGGTTAAGGATCCCGCGTTGCTATGACTGTGGTGCAGGTTGCAGACATGGCTCGGATCACGCGTTGCTGCGGCTGCGGTGTAAGTCGGCATCTGTAGCTCAGATTTGACCCCTGTCCTGGGAACCTCCTTGTGCCGCAGGTGTGGCCCTAAAAGTAAAAATAGAATAAAACGCAGACTCTCAGTTCCGGCCCCAAACCCGATTCAGAACCTGCATTTTCGGCAAGATCCCAGAGGTGACTCTCTAGCACATTAATGTATAAAAAGTGTTAACCAGGAGCCTTGATCCAAGTCAGTGGGTGTGTTTTAATCTGCCCAGTTTTTTCCCCGCCTTTTTTTTTAAGCTTTGGATCCATGGCCAACACTTTTTAAAGGAGATTTTTACATTAAAAACTTAAGACTGCTAGATTCCCCTGGAAAATCAGGGGATCTTGAAACATTCAATCCGCATTCCTGCATGGCAAACATTGGCTGGAACCGCCCCTTAAAATGCGGCACGTGTCTATTGCCAGATTCGAGCCATTTATTTATTTATTTTTATTTTTTTGTATTTTTGCTTTATCTAGGGCCACATCTGTGGCATATGGAGGTTCCCAGCCTAGGGGTCTAACAGGAGCTGTAGCTGCCAGCCTTCGCCACAGCCACAGCCACGCGGAATCCGAGCCACATCTGCAACCTACACCACAGCTCACGGCAACGCCGGATCCTTAACGCACTGAGCGAGGCCAGGGATCGAACCCGCAACCTCATGGTTCCTAGTCGGATTCGTTAACCACTGAGCCACGACGGGAACTCCGAGGCATTCATTTTTGTCACCTGCCTGGCCCTTCGAGTCTGGAACTTTCGTAGATAGAGACTCCAACCCCTTCTTTTGTAGATGAGAAAATGAAGCCCCAGCCCACAGTGGGTCACGGCGCTGAGTCACGGCCAGACGTGGGATTTGAGCTCAAAATTCTGCCCCTGTCCTGCTCACGGGAGCCTGGGATTCGGTCTTCCTGAGGCCAGATATCCCCACCAGAGGGGGGCACCCCACCCCCACCCAATTCCCAGGCAAAACTTGAAATGTCGGGAGTTCCCGCTGTGGCTCAGCAGATTAAGGACCCAATTAGGATCCGTGAGGATGAGGGTTCGATCCCTGACCTTGCTCGGAGGGTTAAGGATCCCGCGTTGCCGCGTGCTGTGGTGTAGGTCGCAGATGCAGCTTGTATCTGATGTTGCCGTGCTGGTGGTGTAGCCCTGCAGCTCCGATTTACCCCCTAGCCTAGAAACTTCCATATACTGCAGGTAGGGCCATAAAAAAAAGAAAAAAAAACACCTTGAACTCTAAGCTACCTCTGCTCTGTCCTTGGCCATGGGGCTGTCACCTACTCCGACACACCAACAATTTCCCCGACCTCTCTGAGCCTCAGCAAAGTCATCTGCACAATGAGAATAACAATAGGGCCTGATCTATAAGGTTCTCTGAAGATTCGATTAAATCGTGTTGGTGAAACATTATTCAGGCACCTGAGAAGGGCTCCAGAGGGACCACTAAATACCGTTAATGACTTTTTCCCGTGTACACATTCACCTGCGAGCGCTGTCACTGACCAGTGTTAAAAGTGGCCGTTGTTCCACGATGGAAAACCACAGAAGAAAAGGAATGTATGTACAGGTATGACTGCGTCGTAGCAGAAGCTGGCGCGACACTGTAAATCAATGATATTTTAATAAAATAAATGTTGTAAATGGTCATTGCTCAGTTTCTGCCTGTCCCAAGCTTCCTCAGCAATGCGTCAAGAGAGCCCCCTTGGATGGGTAGCTTTAGACAAGCTCTGTTCTTTCTTCTTATTAAAATATTTTTTACTTTTATGTTTATTTATTTATTTATGTCTTTTTAGGGCCGCACCCATGGCATATGGAGGTTCCCAGGCTAGGGGTCCAGTAGGAGCTACAGCTGCCGGCCTACACCACAGCCACAGCCACGTAGGATCTAAGCCGCTTCTGCGACCTACACCACAGCTCACGGCAACGCTGGATCCTTAACCCACTGAGCAAAGGCAGGGATCGAACCTGCGTCCCCATGGGTTTGTTAACCCTTGAGCCATGATGGGAAATCCTATTTTTTATTTTTCAATTTATTTATTTATTTATTTTATGGCCACACCTGCAGCACATGGAAGTTCCTGGGCCAGGGGTTGAATCCGAGCCAGACCTCCGACCTACGCCACAGTTGCAGCAATGCCAGATGCTTAAACCCACTGTGCTGGATCAGGGGCCAAACCCGCGCCTCCACAGCGACCTGAGTAGTTAAAAAGTCAGGTTCTTAACCCCCCGAGCCACACTGGAAACTCCTGGACAAAGTTCTTAAAACTTGCTCAGCCTTGGTATTTTTCATCTGTTAATAAGGACAATGATAGCACTTACTCCTCAGAGTTGTCTGAAGTTTAAATGAGATAACATGTGTTAACACGTTTGCTTGTCATAGTGCGGGACTTACATAACCTCAGGTTTCGACTTTTTCAAAGCCGAGTCGCCACCTGGTGGTTTAAGTCGGCAACTGCAGGCTCCGCAGGATAGACGAGAAAAGGTGGGGGGGGCGGACAGAGAGGCGAAAGTGAATTCAGTGACTAGCCACCCAGTGAGCCTAGAGATGGTCCCCAGCTCCATTCCTGGGCCACTTTCTGCCACTGCACTCCCCTCGCCATGACAACCCTGGCTTTTCAGCTTGTTTGGGGCATCTCCTCTGGATGCTGGCCGGCTGGACTCTACACTAAACAGCTTGGAACCTGGTTCGATTTCTGGTGACTCCACCGGCCGCTCAGCCGCCAGCTTGGTTAGTGTGTCCTGGTCTCAAGTATTCAGGGGTTGGATACTGTGCGTGTTTGGACCCTAATTGGGCTCTGGACCTGCCCCTGCTGTGGCTCAGAGTTGCTCTTTTTTGCTTGGAAATTTCACCAGCTAGAGGGGGGCCCCTTTCCTTCCACAAGATACCTGGGAACTCACCCTGCCCTGCCCAGGAGACACCCCAAAGCACAGCAAGGGGCCTCTGATCAGCCTGCAAAAGTATACTGGTCTCTAAAAATGTGCCTCGGAGTTCCCTTCGTGGCTCAGTGGTTAACGAATTCAACTAAGAACCACGAGGTTGCGGGTTCGACCCCTGGCCTCGCTCAGTGCGTTAAGGATCCGGCGTTGCCGTGAGCTGTGGTGTAGGTTGCAGACGCGGCTTGGATCCCGAGTGGCTGTGGCTGTGGTGTAGGCCGGCGGCTACTGCTCCTGTTAGACCCCTAGCCTGGGAACCTCCACATGCCGCGAGTGCGGTCCTAGATAAGGCAGAAAAAAAAAAAAAAGTTACAGGTACATCTGACGCCCTAGGGAGCTTCACGAGGTGCTAGGGGGAGCCAGAACTAGAAACTCTGTAGTTATAACCCAACGGAGGTGAGAGACTTTCTAAAAACTGGGATTTGGACACTGGGGGAATTTTCAGTGGGGGAAAACACCTGCTAACTTAGGGCTTGGTGTGTGTGTGTGTGTTTTTTCTATAAGCACTTTTTACGTAACTCTGCACAAAGAGGGCTCTGGGGACCAAGCCAGCCCCATATAGCAGGTAGTCCCAAGGGGACAGTCTCGAGGGGACCGCAATCTGGGTGACGTTAGGGTAAGGTTGCACTTCCTGGGGGGGTGTTATGTCCAAATATTCATCCAAGGAACCCCCCCCCCAACTCCAGGAAGAAACCTTTTTGTGGTTAAACATTCAGGCTCTCTCGGGAGCCCCCACCCTGCCCTGTCTATGCTGCTCTCCCAACCTGTATCTTACCTCCAGCCGCAGGAAGCCTGGAGACAGAGAGTGTATCGAAAATAAAATCCTTTTTTGATGACCCAGCCAAAGACGTCGGGAGAACGGTTAATCGTGCGATTCCCAGCCCAGATTGAGTTTGGCCGCAAAAGCTTATTCTATTCCGCAGGATCATTAGCGACCCTGAAATCGATACACAGCCCCTCCCAGCCCTAAGAAATGCAAAAAAAAAAAAAAAAAAAAAAAGGGTCACAGCCGCAGTCCCTTGGTTAAACTTACTGCCGCGTTTCCAAAGCTCGCTAAGGAGAAAACTGCAGCCCCCGTGTCGGCATATTTGCCCGTTTTCTCAGAAAGTCATCTGCGTAGCTGGTGAGGACACGTCTGTCTTTAGTCTCCACCTCTGTCTGTCTCTCTCTTTTTCTGTCTCTCTCCCCCTTCTCTTTCTCTCTCTCTCTCTCTCTCTCTCTCTCTCTCTCTCTCTCTCTCTCTCACACACACACACACACACACTCACACACACACACACGAACATACATTCTGGACTTTTTTGCTTCTCTAAGTAGCACTGGCAAGCACATACAATGACAATGATTTCAACACAGTTAACCAAGGAGAGGGAAAAAAAAATGTCTGCACAAGTAAGAAAGAAGAAATGTTCACCTGGGACAAAGTTTCAAGGGCGTGTCTTAAGTTATCATTAAGATGCAGCAGCAAGGATTTCCCATCATGGCTCAATAGTTAACGAATCCAACTAGGAACCATGAGGTTGCGGGTTCGATCCCTGGCCTCACTCAGTGGGTTAAGGATCCGGCATTGCTGTGAGTTGTGATGAAGGTTGCAGACGCGGCTCGGATCCCGTGTGGCTGTGGCTGTGGTGTAGGCCTGCGGCTACAGCTCCTGTTAGACCGTTAGCCTGGGAACCTCCATATGACGCAGGTGTGCCCCTAAAATGACAAAAAAAAAAAAAATGCACTTAATACGCCTAACCTACCAAACATGATAGCTTAGTCCAGCCTGCCTGAAACATGCTCAAAACACTTGCATTAGCCTGAATTTTGGCAAAAATCGTCTAGCACAAAACCTGTTTTATTATAAAGTTGAATATCTCATGTAATTTGCTGAATACTGCATTGAAAAATAGGCATCTGGGTACAGAATGGTTGTGAATGTATTGGTTATTTGCCCTCATGGGCCGTGTAGCTGACTGTGAGCTGTGATGCCCAACATCACAAGAAAGGATCATGCCACACAGGACCAGCCCAGGAAAATGTCAAAATTCAAAATTCACAGTGTGATTTCTCTTGAATGCATATCACTTTCATGCTCTCATAAATCAACTTTTTTTTTTTTTCATTTTTGGCCACCCCACAGCATGTGGAGCTCCCGGGCCAGCGATCAGCTCCAAGCCACAGTCTCAAACCTCAACTGAAGCTGCGGCAATGCCAGATCCTTAACACACTGTGCCAGGCTGGGGTTGGAACCCGCATCTCAGTGCTCCTCAGAGGCCAGCCAGTCCTGATGCATCACAGCAGGAGGTCGTTTAAAAAAAAACTCATGGAGTTCCCGTCGTGGCTCAGTGGTTAACGAATCTGACTAGGAACCATGAGGACGCAGGTTCAATCCCTGGCCTTGCTCAGTGGGTTAAGGATCTGGCGTTGCCGTGAGCTGTGGTGTAGTTTGCAGACGCGGCTCAGATCTGGCATTGCTGTGGCTGTGGCGAAAGCCGGCGGCTGCAGCTCTGATTAGACCCCTAGCCTGGGAACCTCCATATGCCGTGGGTGCGGCTCTAAAAAGCCAAAAAAAAAAAAAAAAAAAAAAAA
>PVHT020000062.1:108688-132423 GCA_004024745.2 Catagonus wagneri
TGGGGATAACTAGTGATTTAATGATGGAATAGCAAGGAGCTCCAACTGTAATGCACGGGGAACTATATCTAATTACATGTGACAAATCCATATATGTACATGTAACCGGGTCACCATGCGGTGCAGTTGGAAAATCTGACAGAAATCTGTAAACCAGCTATAATGCAAAAAAAAAAAAGAATAGGACCATAAGGAGTTCCCGTTGTGGCTCAGTGGTTAACAAATCCAACTAGGAACCATGAGGTTGAAGGTTCGATCCCTGGCCTTGCTCAGTGGGTTAAGGATCTGGTGTGGCCCTGAGCTGTGGTGTAGGTCACAGACACGGCTCGGCTCTGGTGTTGCTGTGGCTGTGGCGTAGGCCAGCAGCTGTATCTCCGATTAGACCCCTAGCCTGGGAACTTCCACATGCTGCAGGTGCAGCCCTAGAAAAGGTCAAAAAAGACCAAAAAAAAAAAAGAATAGGACCTTGAGTAGCGAGTGGGCACCAGAACCCTTTTGAGTAGACGCACAGAACACGCAGTAGAGGCGTCCAGTTTAACGGAGCTGGGTCAGCCTGGGGAGAGCAAAAGACAGAGCACTGCGGGAACAGAGGCCAGATTGCAGATGAGGAGCAGGACAGCCGCAGTTAGTCACTGAACTCTCCCATCCTCCACTGACCTGTGTGAGGACACTGAGGAAGATTCTAGCAAGGGCGCTGGTGGTGATGGGGATTGTGGGGGTTTCAAAGACAGAGGTTCCCCCCCCATTCTCATATTCCTCATTAAGCCACAAATCATTGCCTCCAGCTGAAGAAGCCGGACAGAGCAAACCTCCGCGCCTCGGGTGGAGTCCCAGATTAAGCCCCGGTGCGCGTACAGGGAGAGTTCAAGGGCAGCTCCAGCCAAGGACGGTGAGGTGGTGGCCTTAGCCTGAGACAGAGGGAGAGGAAGGCGGAAAGCGGTATCCACGCACAGCCCACCTCCGCTGGGCAGCCATCAACACCTGTGAATACAATTTGCAAGCTCTGGTTCCTGAGAACACCCGCTCCTCTGCTCCCCGAGCAGCCGATGTTGTCCTTGAAACCAGATGGCCGGCTGCCCGGGGAGGGGCAGAGACACCAACAGACGCAGCCGGCCGAAGTCGCCCCGCTGGCCGCCGCCCTCCTCCTCCTCCTCCCCCCAGGCCTGCGCCTTCGCTCCAGGAGCCAGCATCTGCCTCCCTCTGCCCACAGCTAAGACCCGTCGGGAACCCAGGGAACCCCGCCCCACCCCGGCATTCCTGTTTTGCCGAGGAATCCAGCTGAGTGACCAGGTCGGGGCTCCAGGCCAGTGGACGAGAAATCAAAGGGGGAGGCCTCACCCGCACCCAGGCCTCTCTGTCTCTGACTTTGCTGCTCCCAGCTCTGGATTAAGTCATATGGGAAGAAAGTTCCTTCTCATTTCGATCTGTTTCAGTGGTTATTTATTTACTTATTTTGTCTTTTAAAGCTTGCACCCGCGGCGTGTGGAGGTTCCCAGGTTAGGGGTCGAATCGGAACTACAGCGGCCGGTCTACACTACAGCCACAGCCACGCCACATCCGAGCTGCGTCTGCGACCTACCCCACAGCTCACGGCCACGCCGGATCCTTAACCCACTGAGCGAGGCCGGGGATCGAACCCTGAACCTCATGGTTCCTAGTCGGATTCGTTTCCGCTGCGCCACAATGGGAACTCCTCATTTACCTCTTAAATCTAGTGTTTAGCTTGACAAAGAGCAGCTCGAGTTGGACTAAAAGCATCATCAGAGGGTTGGGTTTGGGGAGAGACCCGGCACGCCAGCCGGACGGTCCCACCTTGGAATTTCGTCGCCGGTGGCTGGATCCACAGGTTTGGAGGGCCGGCTGTATTCACTGCACTGCATCATCTGACATAAGAGACTTGCGCATCTGCGGATCTGGGCACCCGTGGGGGCTCCCATGGGTACCGAAGGATGACTGTTCCCCGACCACGCAAAATCAGAATCCCTCTGGCGCTTTCAGAGGTTGGACAGATCTGACTTCTGGTCCCCCGAGTCCCATCACCCACAAGCTGCGTAGACTTTGGGAAGCTGCTCTGATCCTCAGTTTTCTCAGCTCTACGATGGGCCCAGCGATGCCTGCATCCTAGCAAATGCTTAAGACACGAGGAAGATGGTAGGTCTGCCGAGGGAGGGACGTGCCAGGCCAGGTCGGTAAAGCGAGAGATTGATGAAGGCACCGGAGGGGCAGGGGCCGAGCTCAGGATGGCACCTGCCGCCACTGTGAGGCGATGCTGGGCTTATAACGGGTCTGGGGCTGGAGGTCACGGTCAGAAACTTGTGGCGGGAACAATGAAGAAGGAAGAGGAGGGGAAGGTCGGGGGTGGGGTTTCGAGTCCCGTGACAGGTGGCAGTTCATCCGTGCAGGACCTTAATCTATGCAGGCACTTGTGTTCTGCAGGCCGTTCATTCTTGCAGCCCAACTTGAGCCTCCACATTCCGGGCGAGAGTGTCCACAGCAGGTCTCCAGCCGCGTGTGGGGAGTGGCGGAGGGAGGAGGTCTGTCTCCGTCCTCCTGGGAACCCATCAGGAAACTAGAGGCAAAGAGGATAGAGTATTCTTTCCCTCCAGTGGGCAGAACCAGCACGGGAGAGGCTCACCCAGGTTCCCAGGAAAGGACCAAGCGGCACCTGCTTCAGGGAGGGCTGTGTCCCAAAGGGCCTGGCCGAGAAGTCGAGCGGGATTGAGACACGGTCCACACTTGCCTCACCGTGGCATGGGGCTGGGTGTGTGCGGGAGAGAGTCCCATTTCTTGCCAGAAGGAGTCATCCTCTCCTAACTGCGGCCGTGGGGTTTGCATCTGCCCAAAAGGGGCTCCTTTGGCGGTGTGCACGGCGCTGTGCAGACTGGCGGTGGCCCTGATGGGCAGAGGCAGATGACTGCCAGTTCGGGAGAGACTGGCCTTCGTGGATTCGGTAGGACCTCAAAAGGATTCAGCCAGGATCCAGCTCCACATCCAGAGGACCTTTGCCCCAAGTATGGCCTTGTGTGTCTACAGACCCAACAGGAGCCCAGCTGTGGCTGCTGAGGGACCCCCTTTGGGCAGAAAACCCGCCCTCCCAATGGCCTCCATTCAATTAAGAGAAGAAGAAAAAATGGTTTCAACCCATTTAAATACAATTAAAAAAAAAAAAGGAATTTTGCAGCAATGAGCTGCAGAGAAAACAGGCCGGGGGGTGGGGTGGGGATTGACGACTCCAGAAAACAAGCCACAAATATGGATCAGAAAAAAGAGGAACTCTCTTTTCCTTTTGAGAGGTGATCTAATGTGGGGCCACTCAGGCTCGACAGACAGGCAAACCAGGGCGCTGACATAAGCCCGCGACACCCTGTGAAATCGGGATGGGTGGACTTCAGCTCTGCTTTCGATGATAAACCCGAATGAATTATCCTGGAGGAGGGAGGGCTGCTATCAATTAAGCTGAAATAATACGCTGTCCAAGAGTTGTGTGATGATGAAAATTAGGTGCATCCATTCAGACACCGGGCACACGTCTCGCGCCCTCTGTTCAAGGCCTTTGCTCCTCCTTTGTCCCATCCGCACAGACGTGATGCCTGCCCCCCTCCTCTGATGCCATCGGAAGCAAAACCCCTCTCCCTCAGCCCGCACAGAGCCCACCTGGAGGCCACCCAGGGACCAGTGGCCCAATATACACGCCGAATAAGATGTGTAGAGCTGTAGCCCCGAAACTAGCCCCGCATTGTAAGTCGGCTCTAACTCCCCCCAAAACGCATACAAATGAAAAGCAAGATGACAAGATGATGGAGATTTTGCAGCTGCGGTGGTGTCACTCCATCCCTTGGGAAGGGGCCGCCACCCCCCGCCCCAGCCCGGTCCGGTGTGGCCCCTGGCTCATGTCACAGCGCTGCGAGCACAGCTCTGCTCTGCTTAAGAGCGTAGCACCCCGTCCACCCGGGGCTCCGCAGAGGGTGGCCAGGAAATGCGGTCTTTGTCTGGGAGCCACGTGCCCTCGGACTCACCGCGGGGCGTTTGGAAACCTCCTTCTCAGGTCAGCCCCACGGTGCTGCAGGTGTCAGCGAATGAGCAGTCCCCGCGTATCTTCCGAGGTATGCTGGCTGTCATCCACCCAAATCACCTCCTTGAGGGTTTGCAGCATTGCTAATCCGGAGAAGAGCCAGGAGTTCCCCTCGCGGCTCGGCGGGAACCCGACTGGCATCCATGAGGATGCAGGTTTGATCCCTGGCCTTGCTCCTTGGGTTGGGAATCCGGCACTGCCCGACAGCTGGAGTTCCAATTGCAGCCCCCAGCCTGCGCACATCCATATGCCGTGGGTGTGGTCCTAAGAAGCAAAAATAAATAAGTCCAGTAATATTAATAATATGATAAAATGAATTGTCCAAGGAGACACACGTACGAACAAAGCACAAGAATTTATTGGGAGCAGCAGGGCGAGGCGATCCAGAACCCACCTGCCACGAGGCTGGCAGCCTCGGGGTTTGTGGAGGCAGGGTTAGTTTCCGGGTTGTCTTTGGCCAAATCACCCTCTTCGCTGCCCACATCTGGTCCAGCTCAGGGCCCTTGCTGGCAGCATGTGCGTCTCCCAGCCAACGTGAATTCCAGTGTGAGGGTTTCTGGGAAGCTGGCAGGACATATTATGGGCTGGCGTCTCCTCCCTCCTAAGGGCCCCTCCCAAGGTCTTCCAGTTAGTTTCCTGTGACAGGAAGCACTGGCCTTTCTTATCAGGACCTCCTGCCGTGAGACAACAGCATGCAAGGGGTCAGTGTCAGGACGGGCCAAGGTGGGTGGTTTCCGTCAATAGTTACCTAAGTGGAGTTCCTGTTGTGGCTCAATGGTTAACGAATCCAACTAGGAACCATGAAGTTGCGTGTTTGATCCCTGGCCTCTCTCAGTGGGTTAAAGATCCGGCGTTGCCGTGAGCTGTGGTGTAGGTCGCAGACGTGGCTCGGATCCCGTGTGGCTGTGGCTGTGGCGAAGGCCGGCAGCTACAGCTCCTGTTAGACCCCTAGCCTGGGAACCTCCATATGCCGCAGATGTGGCCCTAGAAAAAGGCAAAAAAGACAAAAAAGTTACCTAAGAGATCCATTTCTCTGAGGTGGTCTCACCCGAAACCGAGGCTGGAACAGAAGTTGTAGTTCCAAAGTGCTCATTTACAATGAAAAATACAGTTGCCTGGAGTTCCCGTCGTGGCACAGTGGTTAAGAATCCAACTAAGAACCATGAGGTAGCGGGTTCGATTCCTGGCCTTTCTCAGTGGGTTAAGGATCCGGCGTTGCCGTGAGCTGTGGTGTAGGTAGCAGACGCGGCTTGGATCCTGCATTGCTGTGGCTGCAGCGTAGGCCAGTGGCTACAGCTCTGATTAGACCCCTAGCCTGGGAACCTCCATATACCGCGGGTGCAGCCCTAAAATGACAAAAAGGAAAAAAAAATACAGGTGCCCACTTGAGGCTAGTGGTCTGCGCATTCCTTGCTATAAAGAAGCTTGCGTGGGAAGACCAACTATGTTCAGAAGCTTGCCAATTAAAAGTAAAGCTGAGGAGGTCCCCTTGTGGCACAGCGGAAACGAATCTGACTAGCATCCATGAGGACGCGGGTTCGATCCCTGGCCCCACTCAGTGGGTTATGGATCTGGTGTGGCTGTGGCTGTGGCCGTGGTATAGGCTGGCCTCTGTAGCTCTGATTCGACCCCTAGCCTGGGAACCTCCATATGCCACCAAATAAGACCCTAAAAAAAAAAAGTCTCTTCCCAAGGCCTGGACCCAGAAGCCTGAGGCACCCACTCTAGGCCTCATCTTTGTGGGTTTTTCCCTGACTCATAACTGCTCTCAAACAAGACCCTGAAGTCGATAAAATACCACAGGACTAGAGTTGAAGATTTTAGAAGGTCAAGGGTAGGGTCTGTGTCATCTAACTGTGCTCAGACTGGCTCTTCCCACTGGCCACTGCCTTCCTGATGAGGTTATAAAGCCACCCTGCCATGCTCAGCGTGTGTCTGAGCTTAAAGGGACTTACAAATACACGTGGCCAAAAAAAAAAAAAAAAACCACATGAAAAGACGTTCAGCATCACTCATGAATAGAGAAATGAGAATCCAAACCACTATGAGGTACAACTTTACACCGACCAGAATGGCCATCGTCAAAAAGTCTACAAACAATTAGTGCTGGAGAGGGTGTGGAGAAAAAGGATTCCTATTACACTGTTGGTGGGAACGCAAGGTGGTGCAACCACTGTGGAAAACAGTATGGAGATTCCTCAGAAAACTCAAAATAGAATTATCATTTGATCCAGCAATCCCACTCCTGGGCATCTATCCAGAGGAAACTATAACTCGCAGAGACACATGTACTCCAGCGTTCATTGCAGCACTCTATGCAATAGCCAGGTCATGGAAACAACCTAAATGCCCACTGACAGAGGAAGAGTGGATAAAGAAGACGTGGTACATATAAACAGTGGAATATTACTCAGCCAGAAAAAAGGAAAGAAATAATGGAATTTGCAGCAACATGGATGAACCTAGAAATTCTCATGCTAAGTGAAGTTAGACAGTGAGACACTAGCATCATCTGCTATCACTTACATGGTAGAGTCTAGGGGGTTTGAGATGGAAATGCTATAAAACTGGGTCGTGATGATCATTGTAAAACTATATGTGTAATAAAATTCATTGAATTTTTAAAAGGGGGCGGGGGGACCCTACAAGATTTTGACCATGACTGTGAAAACCAGGAGGCAGGGAGGTGGATAGTCTGTTACCCAGCAAACACCTATCCCTTTGGAGGACAGCACTCTGATTTTCCTTCCGGAAACCACCCCTTTTCTGCTCATGATCACGTGGTTTCTGCGGAGCGTAATCTCATCTCTGGATCCAAGAATGAACATGTGACCTCAGCCATCCAAATGTTCCCTCCTCTGGACACCTTAGCTGGATTAGGGGTGTGCACATAGGCCGAGCCGATCTTTGTTTTTCTTTGTGGGGGGGAAGGAGCTGTCTTTTTAGGGTCACACTCACAGCATAGGGAGGTTCCCAGGCTAGGGGTCAAACTGGAGCTGTAGCTGCCGCCTTACACCACAGCCACAGCCATGCTGGATCCGAGCCACATCTTTGACCCACACCACAGCTCACGGCAACGCCAGGTCTTTAACCCACTGAGAGAGGCCAGGGATCGAACATGCGTCCGCGTGGATGCTAGTTGGGTTTGAGACCCGCTGAGCCATAAGGGGAACTCCCAGGTGAGTGATTCTAATTCAGCGAATGCGGGTTCAAGTCCCAGCCTAGGTTTTGGCTGGGTCTGAGTCCTGGCATGTGAGTTCAAGTCCCAGTCCGGCTTCTGGCTAGGTTCTAGTCACAGGTGTTTTCGGGTTCAGAACTCCTGTCCAGGGGGAGGGAGATGCTGAAAGGACAGAAGGAAGAGGTGGCCTGGGCTTGCGTCTCTGCGCCCCCGGCAGCCGGAGTCCTGGCTGCAGAGACTCGCATTGGATGGGATTTTTATTCCAAAGCCTCTGCTCTGATGGCGCGGCCCCAGCAGGCGTTTTTCCAGCTGCAGTGAAGCAATTCCTTCATGAAATGATCTGAAGTCATTTCCAAATCCTCAAAGCTGGGTAACCAGGGGACTTTATTAGATGTATTTGTTCTATAATCCAGCATCTCGCCAGACATTCAGGAGTGGCTTTCAAGCTGCCTCTCCGCCCTCGCAGGCAGAACTCTCATGTCGCTGCTCAGACAGCAAAAATAAGATGAAAAAGTCCCTGTTGTTCAGGTCCAAACCAGCCTGGCTGAAAGGCTCCTGCCCCCACGCCAGCTGGCTGGTGGACACGTGTCTCCACCTGCTTCCCGCCTGTGCCTTCATCCACCCTGACCGCACCGGTTTTTGGATCCGCGAGGCAGACGAAACAGTTGAAATGCGACGCAAAACTACGCTATTTATATTTTCATTTCTATTAGACTTTTATAATGATTTCTTGTTGAACTGAAGCTTAAAGGGCTCAAGACTGATCGCAATAGAACATTTAATTGTTTGCTTGTCTGACTCGCTCAGCCCTAATTAAATATTGTTTTTCATGGAGCAGCTTACACAGTGATTTTTTTTTTCTCCCTGTCACTGAAGAGAGCAAGGGGACGGAGGCAGAATTCCGATAAGCCAGGCTCACCGTGCCCTCTTTCTCTTCATTTTTCATCCAGCCACGGGAAGCAGAGCCCTCTGGAGGGAGAGCCACAGGGTTCTAGAGCTCAGATTTTGGAGACGATCTCACGCTGGTCCTTGGAGATGTGACCAGGTCAGTTAAAAGATGACCTCAGAGCACTTACGCTTCCTTAGCAGGGTTTCCTGTAGCAGGTATGTGTTCTTGGTGTGAAAAGCTGGCGTTGGGAGTTCCCGTTGTGGCTCAGTGGAAATGAATCCAACTAGGAACCGTGAGGTTGCGGGTTCGATCCCTGGCCTCGCTCAGTGGGTTAAGGATCCGGCGTTACTGTGAGCTGTGGTGTAGGTGGCAGATGCGGCTCAGATCCCGCGTGGCTGTGGCTGTGGCGAAGGCAGGCGGCTACAGCTCCTGTTAGACCCCTAGCCTGGGAACCTCCATATGCTGCAAGTGAGGCCCTGAAAGGCAAAAAATAAAAAAATAATAAATAAAATAAAAAGCCGCTGTCGGAGCCCTTGCTGGCATCTTCCTTCTCCCATGCTCCCCTTCTCAGGAGCACTACCTTTATTTAGTCAGGTTTTTTTTCTTTTTAGGGCCCCCACCCCTGCAGTCTATGGAAGTTCTTGGGCCAATGGTGACATCAGAGCAGCAGGTGCAGCCACAGCCACGGCAACACTGGATCCGAGCCATATCTGCAACCTTCTGCACAGCTGGCAGCAACACCAGATCCTTAACCCACCGAGCAAGACCAGGGATCGAGCCTGCATCTCACAGAGACGGTGTTGGGTTCTTCACCCTCTAAAGCCACAACAGGAAGTCCAGAGGCACTATGTCTAGTGTCACCCAAATCCAGCCATGTCTTGTCACCTCCATGCCGTTATCCAAGCCCAAACCACCTTCGCCTCTCACCCAAGTTACTGTAGAAGCCTCTTTTTTTTTTTGTCTTTTTTTTTTTGCCTTATGTAGAGCCGCACCCACGGAATGTGGAGGTTCCCAGGCTAGGGGTCTAACAGGAGCTGTAGCCGCCGGCTTTCGCCACAGCCACAGCAACGTGGGATCTGAGCCGCGTCTGCAACCTACACCACAGCTCACGGCAACGCCGGATCGTTAACCCACGAGTGAGGCCAGGGATCGAACCCGCAACCTCATGGTTCTCAGTTGGATTCGTTAACCATTGCACCACGACGGGAACTCCTCTAACCATCTTATTTAAAACTCTCACTACCCAGTACTCCCTCTGTCCCGGTTTTATTTTTATCCTGAGATTTTTACCACCGACCTACGTTGTTAGCTCACCCATGTATTTTCATTTTACCGTTTCTCCACCCTGCTCGCAGGGTGGCTCTCCAGCAGGGCGAAGATTTTTCTCTGTTCATTTCACTGATGAATCCCCGGTGTCTAGAAGAATGCCTGGCACAAAGTAGGTGTGAAGACAAATATTTTTTGAGTGCATGGAGTACATGAATAAATGTCAGTATGTGTAAGTGAATGAAGAGTCTGTCGTTTGTTTCTGGCCGTGAATTCCAACAGCCAGGGTCTACTCCAGGCCAGGAGCCTGGATGCATTTGCACTTGGCATTCTAGGATGCAGGGCATTAAAGAAATCTTCTCATGGGATTTGGAGATGCTAGGGGCGGAATGAGGTCCAGCGCTCAGAAGGAGCCCTGAGCTTCCGGCCGTAAATGCTAAGTGGTGAAAGAGGAAACTTGAAGCTGAGTTGGAAAAGGTCCCTGGTTCGTAACATGAGAAGGTGCAGTTTGACTCAAGGACCATTCCCGGAGGTGTCAGAGGTGAGGGGAGCTCCAGGGATGCATAAGGCACCACAGTGAACACCCCTAGGTTTTTATGGGTGCTTTGGAAGATGACTCTGTGTTGGAGCACCGGGCCAATCTGGGAAATCTTTCTGGAAGGTGGAAGAAGGAAGGGAGGTGGTGAAGCAAGGACCAGCCTCTTTGCTCAGGATTCATAGTCTCATGGGGCCAAGGTCATGTGGTCCATCTTCAGGACCCAAAATGATTGAGGCACATCCTTCTCCAAAGTCTGTTGTCCCCTACTTACCGGGTCCAGAGTTCCAAACTGCCTACAAAAAAATCTTTTTTCCTGAGACTTTGCCTTTGAGAACCTCATTCAGTTCGCTCTAACATTTACTTAGTCATCAAATTTTCAAGGTATGCACATTTTACATTTTGACAGTTACGTCAAACCTCCCATCGGAAACGCGGTGCCAGTTTCTACTGTCCTTTATTCATACCTTCCATTGAATATCTACCGTGTTTTCACCTGCTTTGAGGGGAGTCAAACTTCCCAGAGATTTTGCTGTATGATTTATCGTTTCAAAGTTCTGGCTCTTGATTTGATGAATCAATTCCACTGACTTTTTTGTCTTGTGATTAATGTAGGCTCTTCACTTTATTAATTTCTCTCTCTCACTGTTATTTGGCTATTTGCTTTCCAGCTTCTTATTTTGAATTCTTAATCCCCTTATTCTCAATTTTTTTCAACATTTAGGCATATTTATTTCAGTAATAAGAGCTTTCGATTATGGGATTTACTAAGAATAACTTTAGGTGTATACTCATATGTACTTTTATATAGTGGTTCCATCTTCATAATTGTCTTTAGACATTTAATCTGTCTTTTCAGTGTCAATTTCCACTTTGACAGAAGAAAGAGTTATTTTTTACTTTATTTAATTTCCAAATGGCTATCATTTGTCTTAATCTAGACATGCTCTTGCTATTAATATGACCAGGAAATGTAGTTTGTAAAATATTAATTTGCGACTGGTTGTGGATTTCTTTATCTGATACATACATTGTATCAGTCAGGGCAAGTCAGGTTCAGCTGCAGTAACAAAGAACCCCCTAAAAATCTCAGTGGTTTAAATAATGTGGGCAAGCTGAGAGTTCTAGTCACAGTCATTTAGGGACCCAAGCTGATGGAAGCTCTGTTTGAGACATGATTCCATGATCACAAAGGCAGAGAGAAAAAAAATGCTGAGCTCTTTAAGCCACTTCTGTGCCCGTTTTATTGACCAAGGAATATTCAGATTCCTGAGTTTAACAGAGGAAGGATCTCTTATCCTCTAAAGGGAGGAGAACTGAGTGTTTGTAAATAAACATTCTACCATATGCATTCAACAGAGACTTCCAAAGGACTATGAAGAAATCTCCCACTATATTCCAAAGACAGTTGGGATCCTGGTGCATGAGGTTTAGTTGGCATCCTGCCTCCTTCTCCCATCACTCTCCAGGCAGAGGTGGCCACGGGACACAGGTATAAATGGAAACTGGTGGGGTTCCTGGGAAGGATTTTGCTTCTCTGATACTGGTGCTGCCCTGTCTTCTTCCTCCTTCTCTGTCTTGACCGCTAATGTGAGAAAGGCCAAGAGAATCCCAGAAATGTTTGTCTTGGCCTTTGTAGAGCATCTGAACCACCACCAGTAGCAACCCACTTCCAGACTCCCCAGGCGAAGAAAAAAAATAGACTCATGTTTGGACAAGCCACTGTGGTTGCCGTTCTTGTTACTTGCATCCACAAGCATTCCTGAGCCACAAAAGAATTCAGCATTCAACAAGATAGACAGTTTCCAACTTGAGTGACCAATAATCCTTTGGAAGGATTCTATCGTGAGATGATAGAGGAAATATATGTAGTTTTACCCCTGACCCTGGTTGCTTACACAGACCTCACTCATCCCTTAGAATATCCTCCGTGCTAGCAGTGTCTTCTGTTCCAACGAAGGCACTCTTGGTGGACTCCTGGATGGAGGCTGATGACCAGAAAGACAAGAGACATAATTAGAAGCTTAGCACTTTCAGCCCCGCCCCCATTCTCCAGAGAGGAGAGAGGGACTGGAAATGAAGTGAGTAACGGATCGTGCCTACAGGAGGAAGCCTCCATAAAAAAAATCCAAGAGTTTGGAGAACATCTAGGCTGGTGACCACATCCACGTACAAGGAAGGGTGCACCCCAGCCCCACCGGGACAGAAGCTTCTGTGCTCAGGACCCTCCCCAACCTCACCCTATGTAAGCTCTTCATTCTGATTCCTTTATCATCTCTTTTATTACTCGGGTAACTGTGAGCTGTTCTAGCAAAAAAGCTGGTTCCACCAAGGGGTGAGTGGGTGGGTGGGGTCACGGCAGCCTCCGATTCATAGCCTGTTGGACAGAAGTTGTGGGTCCTGGGAAACTATTACTTGTCACTGGCATCTGAGGTCAGGGGCGATCTCCTGGGGCCCAGCCCTCCGGTGAGTGTAAGAAAGGAAGTGGGTTGTAGGATCCCCAGCTGGTATCACAGAGAATTTCTTGGGGTGGAAAAACTCTGCACATTGGGTGTCAGCAGCCTCACGAGCGTGGTAGTGGTAGTAGCGTGAGAGCTAAGGGTGAAAGACACAAGCAGGGTGAGCTTTTCCTCTTCATCTGTAGGCAGCTGAAAACAATGCTAAACATGCCTCCTAAACATGCAAAGGAGTTTATACGGCTCTAAATGATCACAGCATATTTATCTTTCCCAATATGCTATGGAGTTCCGTTGTGGCTCAGCAGGAACAAAGCCAGCTAGTATCCATGAGGATGTGAGTTCAATCCTTGACCTCACTCCGTGGGTTAAGGATCCTAAGGATCTGGTGTAGCCGTGAGCTGCTGTGTAGATGGCAGACGCAGCTCGGATCTGGCGTTGCTGTGGCTGCGGTGTAGGCTGGCACCTGCAGCTCCAATTCAACCCCTAGCCGGGGAATTTCCATATGCTGCTAGTGCAGCCCTACTAATAATAATAAATAAATGAAAATTAAAACATGCTATGAATTGAGTTCTAATAATAACAATAAATGAATGAAAATTAAAACATGCTATGAATTGAGTTCCTGCTGTGGCACAATGGGATCAGCAGGACCTCTGCAGCACCAAGACACAGGTTCGACCCCTGGCACAGTGGATTAAAGGATCTGGCATTGCTACACCTGCGGCTTAGGTCACGACTGCAGCTCAGATCTGATCCCTGGACCGAGAACTCCATATGTGACAGAGCAGCCAAAAAAGAAAAACAAAATGCTATGAAATAAGATTTGCAAAATGTTAATGTTGTACAAAGAAACTATTCTTCCTCAATAAAACGTTCTTTATCAATTATAATAGCCTTAACAACCATACTAATGATTACTTAGCCAACTTTATTTTTACCATTCTTATTTTCTTCTTCTTTCTTACAATGGCCGCACCTGCGGCATATGGAAGCTCCTGGGCTAGGGGTCGAATCAGAGCTGCTGGGGCCTACGCCACAGCCACAGCCATGCGGGATCTGAGCCATGTCTGCAACCTACACCACAGCTCATCGCAACGCCGGATCCTTAACCCACTGAGCGAGGCCAGGGATCGCACCTGCATCCTCATGGATATAAATCGGGTTCCTAACCAGCTGGGCCACAACGGGAACTCCCTGTACTCTAATCTTTATTATTTCCTTCTGCTTGCTTTGGGTTTCATTTGCTCTTTATGCCATGTCTTAAGGTGGAAGTTTATGCGGTCAGTTTCAGATCTTGCTCTTCTTTTTGATGTAGCTATGTACAGACATACAGTTTTCATGGCTTTAGCTGCTTCCCCTAAGATTGGAATGTTATCTCTCCGTTTTCACTCCTTTCAAAGTGTTTTCCAACTCCCCATGACTTTTTTTCTTTTACCCACTGTCAGCTCTTTGTTGTCAGCCCTGCGGTTTCTGCCTTTTGTTGTCTGAGGCTCCCGTTTTAACAATAGAGCAGGGCACCTCACAGCATGTGTGCAGTTGTGCACAGCTGTCATCTCCCTCCCGTCTTTATCCCGCCCTGGAGAAATAAAGGCTCGACGGAGTGACTGTGGCCTGAAAATCTAGGGTCCACTTTTTCTTGTCATCAGTTATTCCTTTTTTGAGCACCTACTATGTACTCTGGGCTAAGTGAACCTAATGAGAGGATCAAGCTCTTTCTTTGCTTTAAAAAAAAAAAAAATGGAGTTCCGGTCGTGGCTCAGTGGAAATGAATCCGACTGGGAACCATGAGGTTGCAGGTTCGATCCCTGGCCTTGCTCAGTGGGTTAAAGATCTGGCGTTGCCGTGAGCTGTGGTGTAGGTTGCAGACGCGGCTCGGATCCCGCGTGGCTGTGGCTGTGGTGTAGGCCGGCGGCTACAGCACCTGTTAGACCCCTCGCCTGGGAACCTCCACATGCAAGAAATCCCCTGCTTCTCCCTAGGAGGCTTCGGACAACAAACCCAGAACCTGAGCCCACGGAGGGCAAACCCAGAGGTGAAGCGGGAACCAAAGCAGTGTGGTTGCACCTGCGATAAATGCTGTTAAGTCCGGGTTGCACTGAACTGAGAGGCCTCTGGTAGTGACTTGGGGGGGGTGGACTTGGTCACAAAACTGGGGAGACTTTTCGGGCACTTGAGAAGAAATAATTACAGAGCTACTAGGTGATGAAAGGAGGCAGAAACCCTACGCTTTCCTGCATTTTTCTTCTTCCTCTTCCCCCCTTTTCTTTTTCCTTTCTTTCTTTCCTTTTTTTTCTTTTGGTTTTTTTTTTTTTTTTTGGCTGTGCTTGAGGCACATGAAGTTCCCAGGCCAGGGATCAAACCCATTCCACAGCAGTGACCCGAGCCACGGCAGTGGCAATGCTGATCCTTAACCGGCTGAGCCACACGGGAACTCCTCTTTCTTTCTCTCTTTTTTTTTAAATAAGATTCTTTTTAATTACTCAGTGAATTTTATTATGTTTATAGTTGCACAATGACCATCACAACCCGACTTTATAGCATTTCCATCTCAAACCCCCAGCCCATCCCCCGCCCCCCCAAGCTGTCTCATTTGCTTCCTCTTTATCTTCAGCCTAGAATTCTGACTGGGCCAGAATTAGTGCCGAAGGACGCATATCTTAGAGACCCTGCAGGCTGTGCTGTTGAAACACAACCTAACAGTGAGATTCCTTAAACAAAATAATAGGCTTTTCGGAGTTCCCACTGTGGCACAGCAGAAACGAATCCGACCAGCATCCATGAGGATGTGGGTTCAATCCCTGGCTTCACTCTGTGGGTTCAGGATCCCGCGTTGCCACAGGGCCACAGATGCAGCTCGGAGCTGACGCTGCTGTGGCTGTGATGCAGGCCGGCAGCTGCAGCTCCAATTTGACCCCTAACTTGGGAACTTCCCTATGCCATGGGTGCAGCCCTAAAAAGAAAAAAAAAAAGTGATCTAGGCATTGTGCATACCACCTGCTCTTAAACACTCCTGTCGAGAATTCAGTCTCATGGCCACACCTGCCCGTGTAGAGAAGACAGATAAAAGAAGTCACTTAGCAGTTTCGAGGGCAGAGAACAAGACCATTACCCAGAGAAAGAAATTCACCCGCAAATCCTCTTAGCACTTGCCTAAGCGGTTTCTGTTTTTTGTTTTGTTTTGTCTTTTTAGGGCCTCACCTGCGGTATGTGGAGGTTCCCAGGCTAGGGGTCAGATCAGAGCTACAGCTGCCGGCCTATACCACAGCCACAGCAATGCAGGATCCAAATCATGTCTGTGACCTACACCACAGCCACAGCAACGCCAGATCCAAGCTGCATCTGCGACCTACACCACAGCTCACGGCCACGCCAGATCCTTAACCCACTGAGCGTGGCCAGGGATCGAACCCGCAAACTTCATGGTTCCTAGTCAGATTCGTTAAGCACTGAGCCATAACAGGAACTCCCATGGCTGTGTTTTTTTTTTTTTTTTTTAAGTTGCCACTTACACTCTAGGTCTTGCAGAGGTCCTGAAGCAATAGACACTTGAGCCTTCTCCCCTCCCCTCCCTGCCCCCTGGCCCACCTGTTCCCCAGGTAATCTCTAGAACATCTCTGCCCCAGCCCGCTCTCTGACGACCCTCTCAAGGAGCTGCCTTCCTTCGCCTCCTTCTCTAAGCCCAGGATGGTTCAGCCAGGACCGGTCATCTGGTCACCCTGCTCAGACCACGGCCAGGTCCCCGCTCCCACTGGGGCTGGGAGGAAGGAGAGCGCCCTGCAGACACACGCCTGCACAGAGGGAGGCTCCACCCTCAGCCCGCGGGGAGGATCTGGCTGCTGAAGCCCCATCAGCCCAGACACGCAGGCTCGGGGGGGAACAGCAGTCAGGGGACATGAGAGTGGCTGTCCAGTAGACAGCACCACGCCTGTCGTCTCTGCTCCCCCCTTCTGCGCTGTCACTCTGGCAAGCTCTGACACTGGGGCATTAATTTTTCATGCCACCCCGCTGCAGACACACCAGATTTGTTTGGAGCCACGATCCAGTGAAATGCAAACGTGGCTGGAAGCACAGGCACAGGTCACACCCTGCTCCTGCCTCATTCGGCCGGTCCCGTGACACCCGCGGCCACTGCCACATGCGGCGGCTCCGAGGAGCCGAAGGTGGCCGCCGCCGAGGAGAGGGGTAGCTGGAGAGTCGATTCAGAAAAATTCACTCCCTCGGTGTGGCTTCTGATCTCGTGTTGATCTTCATTGGAACCATCCTGGGTGGGTGTGTTTTCACTGCCGGCCACTTTCATTCCTTCTCCGGAAGCAGGCAGGGCGTACGTTAGAAGATAAATAAATGAGTAAGAAACATCTAATTATTGTGATTAGTTTCTTACTTGAAGGTACATCTAAGCTGCTTCTTATTAAACTCATTCATCAAGGAGCGACGGTGCCCTTTTTGGAGGCGTTGCCCCCACCCCACACCCCAGGGCCCAGGCGAGGCGCGGGGTCTCAGGAAACGCGCTGCTGCTTTAATAAACACGAGAATATGGATGGCTGCGAAGGCTTCCTGCAGCCTCAACTCGGGCCTGATGGATTGATGCTTCTTTAACAGGGCGAATATTTCTGGGGCCATTCATCAGCCCCACCGCACATTACAGGTGTCAGCCCCAGCCAACGTCAGCTCTAACTGCGTCTGTCCCTTGAGCGCAGACACGGAGAGAGAGCCTGCCTTTCCCACTCCGGGACCTCATCAATTTTTCATGTGCTGCAGTCCCTTGACTTGTTAAATATTTATCACCATGTGGTTATTTACCAAACAGGTGATCAGGCTGTGTCCAAGGCACCCCCACCCCCGGGAGCCAGACTCCCACGTGCGCAGGGCAGGGAGCTCCCTTTGGCATCCACGCCCCTGCCTGGGTGGTGGTGGTGGGGATCCTTCTTGGAAGACGCCGCTGGGCCTTGCAGATCAGGTTCTCTGCCTTCCTGCGCAAACGCCTCTGTGGGTCTCTCCCCCGGCCCTGGCCCCACCGGGCTTGGCCAGCGGGAACTGCGGGGCCAGGGGTGGAAGAGAAGATCGTAAGCTCTGCATCCTTGCCAGGCTGACCTTAGCATCTACCCCCGCACCCCGGCCCTCTCCCCCATCATTCTTCTGATTCTACAGTCCAGACAAAGCTCCATTGCTTCCGGGTCCTGGCAAGATACATCTCCTGGAAAGCGAGAAGGAGCTTTTTGGTTCCACAAGGATTAAAGGGGCACCCACTGGTACAGACTGCTGCCCTTGGGTGCTGGGGACGATGCAAAGTGGCAAACCCTGGGGCTGCCTCCCCAGCACTCCCCCTCGTCCACGTTTCTTCTCTGCCAGCGGCCACCCTCCCGCCCCCAACACGGGCTGGGAATACGCCAGATCCTCACTATCTTTGCTTTCCTTGCAACTTGGTTACATATCCTGGTCAGTGGGGTCTGAGGGGAGGTTTTCAGAGAAGGGGGTGGATCTAAGAAACACTCGCTGCCCTGGTCAAGACGCCTGGCCAGAGGAAAAGCCCTGTCTCTTTCAAACGGATGCTGTCACCGAAGGCCAGATGTGAGGGGTCCTTGGTCCTGACTAAATCTGTTGAGGCACTGAGCACCTGTCCTGCATCTGGAATTCTTGTTAAGTGAGATGTTTCTTGTTTTGCTGTGTTTTGTTTTGTTCCGGCCACACTCGTGGCTTGCAGAAGTTCCTGGGCCAGGGATTTAATCCACGCCACAGCAGTGACCCGAGCCATGGCAGTGACAATGCCAGGTCCTTAACCCACTCAGCCACATGGGAACTCCCAACTGAGGTTTGAAAGATGTCTTTCTTTCACCATTAGAATACCCCAGTAATAAATATTGGGGTGGTGCCTTTTTTTTTTTTTTTGGTCTTTTTAGGGTCGCACCCGAGGCATATAGAAGTTCCTGGGCTAAGGGTCAAATCACACCACAGCTACACCAGATCCAAGCCACATCTGCGAGCTTCACTCCCGCTCAAGACAGCACCGGATCCTTAACCTACGGAGCGAGGCCAAGGATCAAACCCGAGTCCTCATGGATACTAACTGTGTTCATTACCCCTGAGCCACAGGGGGAACTCTCCACCCCCATAATAAAAATTGTTGCAGGAGGCATTGCTGGATGCTAAACTTAGCCAAAATTTGAGGACAGAGAGGATATTTGCATGCTTTAACATTATCTCTTCAAGACGTTTATTTGGCACACGGGGAAAAACAGTAACTTGAGAGTGGAAAAACCCAGAAGACACCACCTTAACCAAACGATGCACTGCTTTGGGGATAGTCTTGCCCCAAAATGCAAACTCTCAATCGAACTGAGAATGAAAAAGTTCAAACTGAGATACATCCTATGTAATAGCCACCTGGTCCTCTTCAAAATTGTCAAGGTCCTGAAAGAGTCAAGGGCTGTCAGTTTGGAGGAACTAAAGAGACATGATACTTAAACGTAACCTGGGAGCTGGGATTGGTTTCTGGAACAGAGGAAAATAAAAGGAGGCCTTTTTTCCCAAAAGTAGAAAAACTGGCAAAATTCAAAGTCTGGTTTAGGTCATAGTATCAGATCCACATTAATTTCAAGCATTTCGTTCATAGTATCAGATTATGTTAATTTCAGGGGTTTTTTTGCCTTTTTTTATTTCAGGGCCGCACTCGCGACATGTGGAGGTTCCCAGGCTAGGGGTCTAATCGGAGCTATAGCCGCTGGCCTTCGCCACAGCCACAGCAACGCAGGATCCAAGCCGCATCTGCAACCTACACAGCTCACGGCAACGCCGGATCCTTAGCCCACTGAGCAAGGCCAGGGATCGAACCTGCAACCTCATGGTTCCTAGTCGGATTCGTTAACCACTGCGCCACGACGGGAACTCCCAATTTCAGGTTTTGATAAGCATCATAGTTATGCCGATTTAGGGGAAGCTGGGCAAACGGTATATGGGAATCCTCTGAACCGTTTTTGCAACTTTTCTAGAAATCTAAAATAATTTTTAAACATTTATTTGTTTAAATTAAATTTCATTGGAGTGTAGTTGACTTAAGACTGTTGTGTTAGTTTCAGGTGTGCAGCAACGTGCATCACTCATACTTATAACTATAACCGTTCTTTTTTCCATACACGTTATTACAAACTATTGAGTAGTTTTTTTTTTTAAGCTTCAAAAAATAAAGCCAGGAGTTCCCGTCGTGGCTCAGTGGTTAACGAATCCGACTGGGAAAAAAAAAAAGGGCATAAATACTTGAAAATAATCTTCCAGTTTCTGAGACTTTAAATACCTGCCTATTAAATCTATGTCCTGCCCCAGCCCCTAAACCACGACGCTGGGCTCCAGGAACATAAAATCTGTTCTATGACCCGTATTCAACAATCTTTAGGAAAAAAATGACGGCTGGTGGTAATTATCGAAACTGACAACCCTGCTCACAGATAAGCCCCTCGGTCCAGGTTGAATAAGCATTTCCAAGGAGGCAAAAAATCTGGAGGCCCGACTTGTGAAATACCTTCGCTAAAGGCGATCTCTAGTGCCCCCAAGCGGTCACAAGCTGATGCGACAGCCTCAACAGGGAGTCCGGTCCTGAGACGGGGACAAACTACCTGGAAATTTTCATCAGAAGAGGATGGCTGACAATGAACCAGCAAGGGAGAATCCAGCAAAGAATGGTTCCTTTCATACTGCTATTTCCTCCTACCATAAAAGTTTGGTAGGAGAGAGAAGTAGTCCAAAATGTTGAAAGTCCCCCTGGAATCTAGTTGGAATGCCAGTGCTTATCCAGTTCCGTGGCCCGGGACAAACTGCCTCTTGGAGAAAATCCCCTGGATTGTGAAAATTTAAATAAGCACGGATGTGATTTTTTTTTGCTTTAAAATCTTACACAGTATCTGTATGTGTCCTTCTGTAGCCTGTTTTCACCTAAAAGGACCATTTTTATACAGATATTTCATACACATCCGCAGAGTACAAATATCTGCTGACTTTCCAAGGCTAGTTAACATCAAAAATATAGAGGTTGGCAAGGGGAGAAAG
Organism: Catagonus wagneri; assembly: GCA_004024745.2. Taxonomy (NCBI): domain Eukaryota; kingdom Metazoa; phylum Chordata; class Mammalia; order Artiodactyla; family Tayassuidae; genus Catagonus; species Catagonus wagneri. The sequence goes on from PVHT020000062.1 coordinate 129,125, forward strand.
AGGAATATGGCTTGGACAGGGCGTCGTGTAATAAATTTATTATATTTTGTTACATTTTCCACTTTTCTCTTAATTCCAACTGTATATACTGTATAATCGACCGCTGTTCCAGAAATAAAATGCTTTGAACATAAAAATATAAATTCTGCTTCTTAAAAGTGCATACACCTTGAACAATAAAACATACAAAGAAAGAACAGAAGTCAGTGACCCATCTCATGCACTTGTTCTGAAATCATTGAAAATGTATGATACACTTTTCTTGTGGCCTCAAGAAAAGACACCCGGCTCCCGGGTTACTGAAGGAGAAAATTACAACTAAAGGAGAAAATTACACACAGGTCTCTAGGAATGGCGCGTGAACAATACCAAAGCCTTTTGTACACCGCGATGGGGCGTGCAAGCTTTTAAGACAACTATAGAAACTCCAGTGTAAAAACGGAAGAGCTCAGTCAAGGAACTACTGTAGTGACGGGGCTTGAATTCGATTTTAACCAGTGGTGAGAGGCACAGTTGGTGAGCAAACCTATAGGGAACGTAAATGCGTGTTTAAAGGGTCTTCACAGAGAACTTGAGCTTCCGAGACGCCACAGCTGTCTGCCCCCGCGTGGGAGAATGACAGCTCTCCGTTTATGGAATAGCACCTAGGAGATTACATGTTGCATTTTCACCATTTCAACAGGTGTCACTCCTCCAGGCCGGCCTTTCTAAAGGAGCATTTCCAACTTGGGTTTTCACGTTGTATCTTATTCCTCGAAATGTGGGGAACACCAGGTAAACTGGCGTTTCTTTTGCTTTCTTTCCTTTTTTTTAAGACAGCATCCTCATCCACAGGGTGAAACAGCCTGAGAAGCACAGCAGCTCGTTCCGAAGACATCGTAGTGCACTTGGCTCACCACAGATTAAAACTAAATTCCGTTTGCCTCTGTGGGTAACAGAGACGGCCCGAGTTGGGGATGACGATTATTTGATTTTTTTTTTTTACATACGTGAAAACATACCCAGGGTTGCAAAGAAAAAAGACCCCCAAGAAAATGCTTCACATTCATTTTTAAACTAAAAAAAAAAAAAGAAGAAGAAAGCAAAAGTCCTGAAACTCCGTTGTAGACAGCAGGGTGAGCTGCAGAGGACACTGGGTGGCAGCCTAGGGTTTGCTGTTAGAAACCCTTTGCAAAGTGACTATCAGAATCAGGGACAGGTTTTCCAAAGCCATTTGGAGGCCCGAGTTCAGCATTTCCCACAAGGGTCTGGGATGGACGCAGCCCCCCGCCAGGGACACTGCCTGCTCTGAAAACTCAAGCCTCCCCGGGTCCCCCTAGGGAGGGCAAGCGCTGGGCAAACAAAAGCTCCAAGCTCCTGAGTCAGACCTCGAAGCAGAAAAAGCCCCCCTTTATATCTCAAACGGGGTTGAGAGCAGAAGCTCTCTCTTCTCTTTTCTCTCCAGAGCAACAGAGGGAAACCGAGCCAGTCCTGGGTGCCTTCACGCGGCCGGTGTTGGTGAAGGGAGAGGGCCGCCACCCCCGGTCTCAGTTCCGACTGCAAATCGGAAACACCCAGGAGCCTCAAAGGTGTACACAAATTCCTGGGCCCTGGCCTACCCTAATTAGATCAAAAGTTCGGGAGTGGGACCCAGGCATTCTTTAAAGTTCCCTAGGTGATTCTAGTGAGCCTGGGGTATCAGGATCTCCAGACTGCACACGAGACGACACAATCGGTTTGAAAAACATCTCCCAGGTCTGCTAGAGGCCACCCTGCTCCCCCGAATCAGGAAACACTGGTTTTAGACGAATGTGAGATGACTCTAGAACCTATCCCACTGTCAACGCTGCTGCGAGCTCCGCAGCGCCCTCAGGACCCGTGGCTGGGACGCTCCGAAGCTTTCCAGAACAGCTCTGGGTCTCTACAAAAGTGTTTTAAAATTGTTAGCACTATTAGAAGCCACATTCTTTCCTTGTGACCACGATAGAACCCTAGAAGATATAAAAAATTAAGATCGATAGAAAATGGCAGGTTACTTTTAGAACAAAATACTTAGGAAAGTCTTCAGGCTAAATACAGTGTATTATAAACCAGTGTGTGTTCAACATTCGTAATTCCGCTCCTGTTTGCAAAATACATATGTTACACACAATCTTGCCTATGATCAAAAAAAGTAAAATAAAATCGGCAGAGAAATATGTGCAAAGCGAGAAATCACATTCATGCTTTGATACTGATTCAGCCATATTTCAAAAATTACAAATTCAAAAATAGAGCTCCATAATCTAAGAGTTACCTTTTTTTTTTTTAAACACTTACACTGAGTGTTAAGTAGTATTTCTTATTAATTGCTTGCATAGGTAGTAAGAGCATGCTTTCTGGGTCAGATGGAGGCCGTGCAAGGTTATTTTCATTAGGGGAAAAAAATGAGTGGTCGTGCTCAAAACACAGCTGCAAAACCAAACGCTTTGGGAGCCGATCCAAAGGGAGTATGAGACTGAGCGTTCACTTAAATAAAAGCGTGGGATTTGCCCCACTGTGCGGTCAGGTTCAGCAGTAACGTACCCTTTATCAAAGTAAAGGCTGCCTGCACGGTTAAGAGCTATTTTTTGTGTTTGTGTGTGACATAGGCACGGGTTTGGCAGCAAGTTTTTGCTCTTCTCAAATTCCAAATAATACAAAGTTCAACGCGCCCGAAAGAATATGCGTTTTATTGAAACTGTGCTTATGATTTGCATACTATCTCAAATACCCAGCCTGGAGACACGACCCCTGCATCCAGGAACACTACACAGGAGACAGTACCTTTGGCTGGTCACTCATTTGTCAGAACGAAACTCCACGTCTGATGGGAATCTACGTGTTAAAACGTATTTGTTTAAAATAAATGAGCTTTGCTCACAGCTCTTCGGCTCCATTTCCTAGAGACGGCCACTGCAGCCACGGCGACACTCTGCTGCTCCTTTTTCAGGACGGCTAGAGGAATGGCCGCTTTCCTCCCCACCCCCGCCCCCAGAAATCTCTGCATCGCCCACAAACACAGGTGACCAATTCTAACGAAAAGTGACTTCGTAATGGATATCCAGCCCCTAAGGAGCAGACAGCTCGGTCTGAAAGAGAAGATGGGATAGTACAACGTTTCGGAAGATGCAGGGCACTTTTGGCTTGCAGGACAGAACAGCCCTGCCCAAGAAGCCCACCAGCCGCCGCCGAGCAGCAGGATGCACTTGATCTTCTGCTCAGGAGGACGGCGGCTCCACCAGGACACCTTCGCATCCCCTGGCTCACCAGCGGCCCCCGGGGCTGCTCAGCTACAGCGA
>PVHT020000062.1:132523-169605 GCA_004024745.2 Catagonus wagneri
ACGCCCCAGCATCGACCTGAGCTGCTGCAGTTGACAACTCCGGATCCGCTGTGCCACAAGGGAACTCCTCGCACATCCATTTCTATTGGTCCAGGGTAGCATGAGTTACTTTCAATTAGGCAGCTTTTAGGATGAGGAAACACACACACACACACACACAAACGGGAGACGGTCTTGAGGGCACAGGAGCGTAGGAGTTTCTTTGTGCTTCCGCATTACAGAGGGATTACGAAGGCGAGGTATGGGCTGCCTTAAAGAAGGTACGGACTCAGAGCACTGGATGTTTACAGGGAAAGGAATCGAGAACACATAGTTTTAAGAATGCTGACCGACACCGCACAGGCAGTGCTGCTGCTGGCGATTGTGTTGCACCAACCAGCAAATGACTGCTCTGATCAGGCCTGCCTGGCTGTGCACGCAGAACCCCGGGGAGATGATCTGGAACCCCAAACACATATAAGCACTTTGTGCCAAACATCACTGGGAAAAGAACAGAGAAGAAAAAAAAATCAAGTCCCTAACTGGAAAATAAGTGAATTGAACCAAATAACTATTTTTCCGTAAGATCACATCAAAGAGCATCTTCAAACTTTTGGGCAAAAACATCTTCTCTGTGGCTTAAAGGTTTTACCTAATTATGGTCAAAATTTTCATGTTTACCAAGCACTGAAATATAACAGCCTAAAGATGCCTAGACACTGCCATAACACTCCCTGATTTTTTTTTTCTGTTTAAATCTAAAATAAGAACTAAACTCCACAGACATACAGTTTAACGATACGTAAATTTATTTCTGGATCCCACAGAAAATTAATGGAGTTTGTAGAGGTTTTTTGATTTTTGTCACTGTTGTTTTAAAAAGACACCAGACCTGACAGAAAATCCATTCCTGGAGGACCCGAGAATAAAAATAGTTACCACTGTGAAATTTAAAACAGATTCTATTAATGCTTAACTGTTTACAGCGCCCTCCCCCCCAAAAGTGTTAGTAAAAAGCTCTGTGTGGTCAAACTGTGATTCTGACAGAGTTTCAGACAGGAAATTTCAAACGAGATTCGCTATCAAAGAAAGAGGAGAGATGCAGATTAAACATTCTGTTCCTGATACTGATGGTCCCGCGTCTGGTGCAGGTTTTTTTTCTATTTTCCAGGAAACACAGGGGATGCAGGAAAACTAACGGGGTCCAAACTCGGGTCAGGCCGCCGATGTGCCGCGGGCAGCACCGGTGTCGAAGGCGCTCCCGGCAGAGGACAAGAGTAAGGCTGCTCTGGGAAACGGGAGGCCTCCACGGTGAAACGAGGACACCTGGCGAGAAGTGCAGGTTCAAGTGCAATGGGCAACGTTAACGTGGATTTCATGGAGCACTAGGGTAACTTTCACGAGGCTGAATAGCTAAGTCTTACACGTGGCAAGGGTCTGAAACTCCAGCTACCCTCAGTACGCGTGGCCTCCAGGCTCGCAAGTTACCTGCTAATGCTCGTATTAGCAGCAGAGTAAAGTAACCTCCCGGACACTTTTCCCGAGAGGTTTTCATAGAAAAGAAAGAGGACAAAAACAAACAAACAAACAAAAAGGCAGTGCGGAACTCACAGCTATGCAGGTAATATGGCCCTAGTTACTTTGCATACAGCAGTACTGAAAAGGGGGCTTACGGACGGACCTGTGCACCGAGGTCAGAGGGAACTTAAAGAGTCCGTGACTTAAAAAAAAGTTAATATGTAAAAAAGCACATAAAGTCAGCACGCTGTATTTCATGACAAAGTGACAAATGCCATTCAAAGAGAATCAGAACCACGGCTCCCTTGACATTAAAAAAAAAAAAAAATTAGAACACCTCCTAAATACTTAAAAAAAGAAAAATACATATCTTACTTCTCTGTGAATTTCTGCAAGGTTCCCTTTTCTGGTAAACGCAAAACGCAATCTGCACTAAGGAGGCCAGACAGAACATGCACCATCCTGCTTGTGAGTTTCTGGGCAAGAGATTAAATCTTCAGCACAGAGAAGAGACGAACGCGTTCCCGAAAGCAATCACATCTGAGACTGCCAGGCAGGGTCGGAAGTATGCACGTGACCGTCACACGCCTGCGCCGACTGCTGGCCGCACGGAGCTTGCAACGTCTTAACGTGAAAATGCAACACCAAAGAAGGAAAATGGCACAGATTCATGCATCCAGTTTAGAATCCTTTTTTTTTTTTCCAGGAATCTTGCAAAGGTATTAACTTCCAAATCCCAAGGATCTTAGCCACCAAATTTAGAAGGAAAAAAAATTTTTTTTTAACTAGTGACTGGCTTTCTGGCTATCCAATTTGCGACCTCTTTCGGGACATGTCCCAAGGTCAAGACAGCTCACGGTACACACATCCTTGCAGATGCGAAGGTGGTGAAAGCCTCTGTTCCTACCTCCAGAAACTTCTCTCTGTGGCAGGAGGAGAAATGACAGCCACCCACAGGCCACCTCCTTCGATTGTTCACACCCGTCCTTAGACTAGCTGAGTAAATACCTGAGAAACATTAGTGTTAAAATAGTGCCCTTTACAAAGACTGGTAGATGGCGCCAAAGTGCACAGAACGACAGACTTCCCTCGGTTTCACTGCCTGTGCCACTGCTTTTGGAGCTCCCGGGGCCACACGAAAATGCACAGTAAGGACAGATTCTGCTCCAATGGAACCCGGCCGAAGAATTCATCCTTTTCAGGGCACACTGACAACAGCTTAACTGGTCCACAGGTTTCAAACCCCTCGTGTCCAACGAAAGTCACCAGAGTTCTAGAGAAAGAAATATGTACACCTGCTAAAGGGACCGCCCAGGGTGGCATCCGCGATATTCCAGTTAGCTTGGTATCGATGCTTTGCCTATGGCTGTTATTTGGTTCAATGGCAGAATAAGGCGACGCTTTTCACAATTTGCAATAATTGAATTCTCCCCACGCGCACAGACACACACGTGCGCGCACGCATGTGCGCACGCTACACACACACCCCCACACACATCAGGCACGTGACCCCAAAAATACAAAAGCATAGAGGGCTTTGGTGGGAGGGAAGGGGGCCCTAAATAAATTAACATCTTTACAGACAGAACACTTGGGCTGCGGAGACGTCACTGAGGTTTCTGAGAAGGCCGTGCAGAGGTCGGCGTGCTAGCAGGTAGCTTTTTTGAGGATTTCTCAGCGGACTGCCTGCAACCTGGCGAAGGCGGAGCCCCGGGGCCCAGCTGGGAAGACTTGGATTTGCGAGCGGACAGCAGAGAGTGCTTGGCGGAGGCAGGGTCCTTGGCGGCAGGCTGCTCCTTGGCTCCCGCGCGGGCGTCCGGCTGCAGGGAGCCCTTCTCGGCCCTGTCGTCCGCCGCGCCCCTGCAGCCCGGCCTGACAGCGCCCCCGCCCGCCTTCTTGGACAGCAGGCTGGTCTTGCCGAGGTCCGTGGACCGTCGCGCCTCCTTCTGCCTCAAGGCTGACTTGAAGAAGGACAGCCCCTTGTCCTCCGACTTGCTGTCCCGCTTGAGACTGGCCTTGGCGCCCAGGCCCGGGGAGCGCAGGCTGGCCATAGAGGAGCTGCGGACGTGTCGGCCGTCGCCCCTGCCGTCGCCCGCCCTGGCCTGGCTCACGCGGGGCGAGCCGGGTTTGGAGGCGGAGGAGGCGAGGCTGGCTCTGTCGGAGACCAGGCTCTGCCGGGAGCCCTCACTGCTCAGGCTCCTGTCTGAGGTCCTGCCCTTGCCGGGAGGGAGGGCGGCCCGCGGGCCGGGGCCCGAGGCCTTCCTGGCGGACGTGGAGGTGGACGCGGCAGAGGCCAGCGAGGCAGCCGACCTCTGCTTGAGGAGGGACGGGGACGACACGGGGCCCGGGGACTTGGCGGGGGGCTCCTTTCTGGGGGCGGGGGCCGACTCGGCTTTGCTCCGGCAGCCGGACGGCTTCGTGGAAACCTTCACAGGAACAGGAGACGAGGGCGATGTGCTCGAAAGAGAGGACTCCTGGCTGGCCAGGGCGGGCCTCCCCCTCCGCGAGCCCCTCGCTGGCTCGGAGGCGCCTTTGGAGCTGGCGGGGGGCCTGGCCGCGCCCTCCGGTTTCTTGGCGACGGAGCCCGGGGGGCCCGGGGCTTTCACCTCTTTGACCGGAGAGCTGTCCACGGAATCGCTCTGGTCCACGTAAGCGATCTGGTTGTTGTTGTCAAACGGGCCGGAGGCGGGCGGCAGGGGAGCCCCCTGCGCCGCGCCTTCGCTCTGTGTGTCTGCAGCGCCGGGGCCGGGGCTGCGGGCGTCGGACTCGTCTCTGAAGGCGCCTTCCATGACGGCCAGAGGGGCCCGGCCCGCGGCCCTGCGCTCCCGCCGGCCGTCGCTCGGGTCCTGGTAGATGCCGGCGAGGCTGCGCAAGCTGCCGAAGCAGGAGACGGAGACCCGGTCGTCCAGCGCCTCCCCGATCTTCTCCAGGGTGGACGCGGACGTGTGCAGCGGAGAGTCCCCCGAGAAGCGGGAAGGGGAGTTGGGGCGCAGCTGCAGCTTGGCGGACAGCGACCAGGAAGGCCGCATGCAGTTTTCGTTGACGGCCAGGGGGCTGGTCACCGAAGATCTGGACAAGCTCTGGCGCTGGACACTTCGCACGAACGGTCGAGTCGAGAAACCTCCTGAATGCAGCAGAGAGAACTCGGTTAAGCCAAACAGCCAGAATGTCCTGGGAACAGCTAAAGACGGAAGGAGGACAGAAGGAAGGCCAGCCTGGCGGGGTGACAGGAGCGTGACCTTCAGAGCCAGCACATCTGGGATTGGGGGCTCGTCCTGTGACTCTGACTTTTCTGAGCCCAGTTTCCTTACCTGTAAGACAGGGACATTCTAACCTGGAGATCAGCAAGCCAGCTCCTTGTTCTGCATCAGGGGTCAGCAGGCTTGGCTTCTAAAGGCCCAGACAGTAAGTATTTCAGGCTTTGCAGGCCAGCTACTCAACTTTGCCACCTTAATGCAAAAGCAGCCACGGGCAGCACATAAACAAATGGGTGTGGCTGTGTTCCAACAAAACTTTTTTCTGTCTTTTTAGGGCCGCACCCGCAGCTTATGCAAGTTCCCAGGCTGGGGTCGAATCGGAGCTACAGCCGCTGGCCTACGCCACAGCCACAGCAACGCCATATCTGAGCCACATCTGTGACCTACACCACAGCTCACGGCAATGCCAGATCCTTAACCCACTGAGCCAGGCCCGGGACTGAACTCGTGTCCTCGTGGTTACTAGCTGGGTTCGTTAACCGCTGAGCCACAAAAGGAACTCCACAACAAAACGTCTTTTTTTGCAAGTAAAGGCAGGGGCCACATCTGGACGATGGGCCATGGCTTGTTGACCCCTGCTGAATGTGGAAAAATCAAGAAAATCTTCAAAGTCCTGTGCCCAGCAAGCCAGCCTGTCACTGCACGGCTCGGGGATCAACTCGAGCCACTTCCTTTACGGCTTCTGCCTCTGACTCAGGACACTGAGGCTCAGGCAAACAACTAGAGGCAGAGCTGACAGCAGGATCACCGGTTCCCCCCAACTCAGTGCCCACAGGCGGGCTGGCCCGTGACCTCCGACGAGGAGAGCAGACCAGCAGGAAGAACTGAAGAGACAATACACTCCTGCCCCAGAGACTTAAACCTCCAGGAGAACACTCCTCATTACAACAGCACGCTACTGTTTTAAGGGACTCAAAACTGCCAAAGAAAACACCCTAAATTAAACTCTGCCCGCGCTTGATACTGTAGCTGAGGTGTTAATGAAAGTCGGCCTGGCTGAGATCCTAGGAGGCAGGTGCACTCAGTGGGCACAGCCGGCACCACTGCAGGATGACGCTGACGGTCCTGGGGTACCGACCTCCCCAACCCCTCGGTGTAGGAAGAGACTGGGGAGGCGAGGGGGGACCATACCCAGGCTGGTTGTTAAATCAACAGGAGATGCCAAGTTTGTTTGCTTATTTGTCTTTTTGCCTTTTCTAGGGCCACACCCGCGGCATGTGGAGGTTCCCAGGCTAGGGGTCTAACAGGAGCTGTAGCCGCCAGCCACAGCCACAGCCACGCGGGATCCGAGCTGCGTCTGTGACCTACACCACAGCTCACAGCAATGCTGGAGCCTTAACGCACCGAGCGAGGCCAGGGATCGAACCCACAACCTCATGGTTCCTAGTCGGATTCATTAACCACTGAGCCACGATGGGAACTCCTTTTTTTTTTTTTTGAAGTTTAAAGGCTGCGCTGAAATAACTTCGAAACAACGGACAAGCCAAGGTTCACAGGCCCATTTTTCATAAAATGTCAGGAGGCGCAGCCCAGGCGCAGAGCAGCTGCAGGCTAAGACGCGCATTCTACAAACAACGAAGCAGAAGGGGCAGAGCTGGCGCCAAGACGGAGTCCTCGTCCCCGGGCCTTCCTGCGGCCTCCTGCTTTTCCCTCCATTTCGCGTTCTCAGAATTAGCTGCCACTGCTCCAAGCGCGTTTTCTAGAAGCCATCAAAATGCAGGCTGTGGCGTGAGAACTGTTGGGAGGTGAGTCACCAGCCTCATTACAGAAGCTGAGCTCACTCTCTCTTCTTCCTTCCAGCCCTCGGGGCTCCGCTCCCCCATCAGCCGCGGTCCCTGTCGGAGTGGAGGGCTGTCCGCTACTACTGACTGCAGTGGCAGCTGAAGACACAAATGTCAGAGCTCACTCAGTCCTGACCAGACTTTCCAAGTTTTTATACTGTGACTACCTTCGAGATTCCTAAAAACTGCCTTTGTGGAAAGGCAGTTAAGTTTTGCTCCAGACACTTCTGTCCTTACAAGAACTCCCCATGAATCCCTCCGGCGAGGTGGTGGGGCGGGAGGTGAGAAGCTGCGAGAGCGGGAGCCTCCGCTCCGGGCCCTGCCCAACAACTCGCCAGGCCTCCCGGGGCGAAGGGCAGCCTTGCTGAGTTCCTTCACAGCTGCCATGAAGATTTTAAGAGCAAGTGGAGGAGCTCCCTGGTGGCTCAGTGGGTTAAGGAGCCAGCATTGTCGCTGCAGCAGCTTGGATCGCTGCCGTGGTGTGGTTTCGATCCCTGGCCTGGGAACCTCTGCCTGCTTCAAGTGTGGCTGAAAATAAAAATTAAAAAGGCACTTTGAGGAGTTCCCATCGGGGCACAGCAGAAACGAATCCGACTAGGAACCATGAGGTTGCAGGTTCGATCCCAGGCCTTGCTCAGTGGATTAAGGATCCGGCATTGCTATGGCTGTGGCGTAGGCCAGCGGCTACAGCTCTGGTTGGACCCCCTGGCCTGGGAACCTCCATATGCCACAGGTGCAGCCCCAAAAAGCAAAGCAAAAAAAAAAAAAAAGCACTTTGAATAAAAAATGTATATATTATTGTGCAGAGTTACAGCTCTGGCCTTCACATTAGACCTTCAAAGTGGAAAACAATGAGGTGTAGGGTAAAGTCCTAGGTCACTGAAAAAAAAAAAAGCAATGACCATGGTACAGGAAACGTCACTTACAGTGGGACCCACAGCCACGCAGCCCACTGCTCTAACCCCTCCGTGCCCTGCTCTCCCACTGGTTTCTCGGGACCCAGCTCCGAAACGCGGCGGAGCCTGTGCTGTGTCCGTGAGCTGCCACCGCGGAAGTCTGTCGCCAAAACCCAAACCCACCGTCGTCCTCGCTCCTTTCCCCGGCCATCTCCACGGACTCGGACAGCGAGGCGCGTCTGGAGGAGGCGGCGGAGGTGACGCTGGCTTGCTTGCTGCCCGGGAGCCGGCTTACCCAGTGTTCGCACAGGGACGAGCTTGTGGAACCTGCAGAGAAGGAAACAGGCGTCAAGGTCAAGCCGGAAGGCCGGGGCCAGCCTGTGCTGCACACGCCCCCGCGCAGGGCTGCTGCCTGGGCGCGGTGGCCGACGGCCTCCCCGCCAGGCCGGCCGGCGTTGAGGGGCGCCTGCTCGGATACGCTGCCTGGGGAGAGGAGCACACACTCCCGCACGTGTCTGCAGTAACAAGAGCCAAGCAAGCAAGGGACCGTTCATAACGCTGAGTTCCAGTCTTAGGTGCTGGCGAGAGAACGGAACGGATCCAGTCGCTAACGCGGTCGCCTGTCCTGCAGATGACCAGCAGGCACTCCACGCCGGCACGGCTCTGAGCACCCGCAGGACCGTTTCTGGGGCAGGGAGAAGAAGAGAGCGAGCAGCCGCACGCAACTGCCTTCTTGGCCTGTTAAATCATTTCCACGACAGCATCATAAACACACACAGGCGCACACACAGGGCCACACGACCGCCTCCAGCATTTCTGCCTCCGAGCACTTCTCAGACTCCAGGAAAGCACTGAGGATGCACAGAGCCCCAGGGTTCCCTCTTGCTGCGAACTACGAGGCGGGGGTGGGGGGGCTCTGGGCAGAGGTGTGTGCGGAGGGGCTCGCCTCCAGCGGGGGTGGCTCTGCCTCCGCCACACTTCCTCCCGGTGGCCGCCAGCTAACCCCCCCGCAAGCTCCCAGGGGAGCAGGGCTCTTGCACCCTTGCCTGACCACACGCCCGCATCCTAGTCCTCAGGCCCATGTTCTCGACTCCAGCGCTGCATCGAGAAGCATTCGCCCCCGTGTCTGGATTGTGTGTGGCTGCATCCACACCATGTGTGGCTACTGGTGCCTGCGTTTCTGAAACACGACAGACTAGATCCCATCAAGCTAAACCCAAGCCACCTAATAGGATTACAGCCTTCAACTCCTCCCCAAACAGAACAAGGTCATCTCCCTGGAAAAAAAGAACCATGTCTAAAAGTGCTTTACCCTTTACAAAAGGCTTTAGGGAGTTCCCCTTGCAGCTCATAATTAAGATCCTGACCAGTATCCATGAGGATGCGGGTTCGATCCCTGGCCTCGCTCAGTGGGTTAAGGATCTGGTGTTGCCGTGAGCTGTGGTGTAGGTCTCAGATGTGGCTCGGCTCCCACGTTCCTGTGGCTGTGGTGCAGGCCAGCAGCTACAGCTCCGACTGTACCTTTAGCCTGGGAACCTCCATATGCCTCGAGTACGGCCCTAAAAAGACAAAAAAAAAAAAAGGCTTTAAGGCACGTTTACCTGATCTGGCACACACATTGACAAGCGCAAGGCAGGCAGCATTATTACACCCATTTTACAGATGACAAGTATGTAGCCTGGATGGGACACGTTCCAAGGTAACACAGCCACACACGGCAAAGCCAAGCCTCGGTCTGTGTCCAGATCCCTCAGCCGTCTCCTCTGAGAGCAGCGCACCAGGCTGCTCTGAGCTCCCTCCACAAGCGAACACCATGGGCGCGCCTTGAGGCAGGCTCTGCTCCGCCGCCACGTCCCCTCCGGGCTCGCAGGCTGCTCCTCGCAGTTCCAGCCCCATTTCCTCGATTTGCAAGCATCCTGGGTTCCCGACTAAATGCCAAGATGAGCGTTAACCCAATCCTGCCAACCTAGTCATGAGACCTCCTGGAGGAGTCCCTGGACCGCCAAGCCCAGCCTCCCACTCTCGGCAAACAGCGCCCAGGCGCAGGGCGGGCCTTACCTGCCACCGAGCTGTTGGCCGACCACGAGGGTATGGCCGTCCGCCTCTGATAGAAGAGGATGTAGGCTGTCTGTGTGCACACCTCGTCTTCCGACAGCTGCTGCACGTCGCTGTCATCGAAGCAGTACCAGAGGCCATCCACGGAGTTCTTGCAGTATGCTGCCAAAGAGAGCCGAGCGGCAGTCAGCACCGGGGTGGCAGTGGCGCCCGGGCTGCCCCCCCTACACACACACACCCTTTCTCTGGTTCACGGAATGAATGCAAGAACTCCCTAAGCCTGCAGGTAGCGACAAAGAAAGAAAGCGCCAAAGAAGCCAGATTCCAAATCACGTTCGAGTCAAATGTTTCAAGAAATTCCAAACTCATCCCAAAGAACGAAATTCTATTGAATCTTAGAAAACACATAGAGTTCCCGTCGTGGCTCAGTGGTTAACGACTCTGATAAGGAACCATGAGGTTGCGGGTTTAATCCCTGGCCTCGCTCAGTGGGTTAAGGATCCGGCGTGGCCATGAGCTGTGGTGTAGGTCGCAGATGCGGCTCAGATCCCGCATTGCTGTGGCTGTGGTGTAAGCCAGCGGCTACAGCTCCGATTCGACCCCTAGCCTGGGAATCTCCATATGCTGCAAGCGCAGCCCTAGAAAAGCCAAAAAAAAAGACAAAAAGGAAAAAAAAAGAAAACACAGTACACGTGTATTTATTTGAACCAATGGTTCTCAACTAGAGATGCTTTCTGCCCCGAGGGACATTTGGTAATGAAAGGAGACACTGCTGACTGTCACCACCTGGGGTGGGGGTGGGGGTGGGGGCTGCTAGTGGCATCTAGTGGGCAGCGATTAGGGACGCTGCTAAATACCCCACCATACACAGGACAGCCTCAAACAGCAAAGAAGTAACCGGCAAAAATGTTAACGTGCCAGGACTGAGAAACTCTGTTTCAGGCATGCTGTACCATTCAGTGTTTAGCGGGGCCAGGGATCAAACCTGCATCCTCATGGATACCAGTCGGGTTCATTACCACTGAGCCACAACGGGAACTCCTGATAATGCAAAATGCTTGTATTGTATTTTCGCAAAAGTACTGGGTTCATGAAGGATTGAAAAATTCTCTAAAGGTTTAAAAAAAGATTTTTTTTAAGGTTCTTCATTAGAGGTGGTTTGAGAAGCACTGTTTTAGAATCCTTACACAAGTTAGCCACGCGTGTCCCACATAATCAGAGTTAGAACCAGCAGGAAATGAAGAACACATCAGAAGAAACGCTGCGAGGGGAAGCTTGCAAAATGCAGCATCTCTAGTGCAATGATGCTGAGGTACATAAAGTGTTCTTGGCAGAGAAGCAGTGCTGAGGCCTTGGACAGGAAGGAAACCTGTGCGGGACCCATCTGAGCCCCTCCTACAGGGCAGGCCCCGCGCGGCAGGCTCGGCTCTTCGGGCTCCTCGCTGGGTCCGAGGTTAGAGGAAGGCCACCCGCCCGCGGTCACAGGCTACAGGAAAATGTGTCCAGCTTCCGGCCCACCCTCGTCCCACTCGTGTGTCCTGCCTCCAGTGTGGTTATAGGTTTTCGGGCACTTTCCAGTCTGTTCTATACAAGGAGAGCCACGAGAGGCTAAAATCTGGCTCTGTCCTGTTTTTCTCAACCATTTCTTGCTGGAAACCACACAACGGGCTCGTCCATGTTTTCCTGGGAAATAGTGTCACCTGAGTGAAGACATGGTCTCCGCCAAAGCTGAGGCCAGGTGGATGCTAGCCCGGGAGGCTGGCCAGGGCGTCACTTCACCAGCTCATCAGTGAAACCGAGCTCCTCCAAGTCCCTTCCGATTCCCAGAGTCCCTGAGACTATCCACGAACACAGACAGGACTAGGGACACGCCACAGAGCAAAACCCCACCCAGACGCACCACACTTCCTCCACGGGCGGCCCCCAAAGAACAGAACGTCAAATGTGTGGGACACACAACACAGCATTAAGATCTGGTTTAAACCAAAATGCGAGGCAGGAGTTCCCTTCATGGCTCAGTGGTTAACGAATCCGACTAAGAACCATGAGGTTGCGGGTTCGATCCCTGGCCTCGCCCAGTGGGTTAAGGATCCCATGTTGCTGTGGCTGTGGTGTAGGCCGGCAGCAATAGCTCTGATTAGACCCCTAGGCTGGGAACCTCCATATGCCGCGGGTGCGGCTCTTCATAAAAAAAGCAAAAAGACAAAAAAAAAAAAAAATGTGAGGCAAACATTCTTAAGCTGTATTAAGTTTGTCTTCTAGGGACTGTTCAACAGATTCTCCACCTCCTCGTCCTCCTTGGATGGGCTCCCTAGGCTGGAGAGGCCATTCCAAGCCTTCCGCCCTGAGAGCCACCCCTCCACTCACAGACACCTGCTGCTTGCGGCATCTGAACACCCACAGCACTTGAACTAAATGGGTTGTAGGAACAAAAGATGGTTGGAGTTCCCGCTGTGGTTCAGTGGGTTAAGCATCCAGTGCTGCCGTGGCACAGGAAGCAGCTGCAGCTCCCATTCTGCCCCTGGGCCAGGGACCTCCGCAGGCCGCAGGTGCAGCCATGAGAAGAAAAAAGGAAGGAAAGGAAAAGAAGAAAAGATTTGTTGCAGCCAGTCACGTTACACGTCCTCTCTCTCCTGGGGGCGGGGGAGGAGCAGGCTGAAACGGTGACGGGGGCCCTGCCGAGGAGGGGGTCCAGGGCCCGACAGCCCCCTGGCCTTGTTGCGGGGTGCTTGGGGCTGACGGCCAAGAAGAAGTTCCAGAGAGTCAGAAATACCAACTGGCAGAGCCCCCCACCCCGCCTTTATGAATCATTGGCACCCTGGGGTCTTGCTGCCGAAAACCACCGAACCGAGGAAACCAAAACGCCCCTGAGAAGTGTTCGTGCCACAGAGGCTGTGTGGGAAGGATGGAGAAATCCGAGTTCCGGCCACCATACAGACGGGGTCCCTCGCATCAAGTCCCCCCAACACAGATGGCCAAGCAAGAAGCCCCCAGATCTGCCTAGCCTGCCTCCCCAGTGCACGTGCGTGCCCTTCACCCAGGAATTCCGCTGCTGAGAGCCCAGCAGATACAGAACTGAAACACAGAAAAGGTGACTCTGTACAAAGATGTTCAGTGTTGTCTTCAAAGCTAAAAACCGAATACATTGTGTGCTCAGCGACGGGAATGGTTCTATCGCACCAGAGTTCCAGCAACAGAATATTCCGTAGTCCTTAAAGAGAATGTTTGCGGAGTTCCCGCTGTGGCTCGGTGGGTCAAGAACCTGACGCTGACTCTGTGAGGACACAGGTTCCAACCCTGGCCTCGCTCAGTGGGTTAAGCATCCGGTGTTGCTGTGAGCTGCGGTGCAGGTCGCAGATGTGGCTCAAATCTGGCGCAGACCTGTGGCTGCAGCTCTGATTAGACCCCGGGCCTGGGAACTTCCATGCGTCACAGGTCCAGCCCTAAAAAGAGAGAGAAAAAGGAGTTTCCGTCGTGGCTCAGCGGTTAACGAATCCGACTAGGAACCATGAGGTCGCGGGTTCGATCCCTGGCCTTGCTCAGTGGGTTAAGGATCCGGCGTTGCCGTGAGCTGTGGTGTAGGTTGCAGACGCGGCTCGGATGCCACGTTGCTGTGGCTGTGGCGAAAGCCAGCGGCTACAGCTCCTGTTAGACCCCTAGACTGGGAACCTCCATATGCCGCGGGTGCGGCCCTAGATAAAGCAAAAAAAAAAAAAGAGAGAGAGAAAAAAAAGGAATGCTTACACCAATCAAGCATCTCCCGCTGGCCCACAGGGGCCTGACCTACAGGCAGCGGGTTTCTAACCCCAGCAGCCTCTCCGGACCCCCTGGGACGAGGGTACTCCGATCACGCTCTCCGCCCGACCCCTGCTCCACCCTGTTCCCGCTGCAGCCACAGAATCTAGCCCGCAGTCCCGCTCTTTCACGTCGGGGACCTGCGCCCCCCCACCCCCCTTCTTGATGACCCTCTGGGGAGACAGAGACCGAGATCTTTTCATTTCCACGTGTCTCGGATGCGACAGAGTCCGGGGCAAGCAAGACCTGCAGGAGGCGAGGCACAAAGCTGCACGTAAGGGAACACGCAGCCCCATCACTGCGGGTCAAGGGACGGACGAAACCCACAGGAAAACACTGGGAGGAAACACCGCACGTCAGAACGCCGCCTGCCTACAACGGGCGCCACTCGGCCTTAAAAAGGAAGGAAATTCTGATACATGATAGCACATGGGTGAATCCCAAAGACAGTATGCTTGTGCAATCAGCCAGGCGCAAAGGGACAAACCCTGTATAACTGCACTCACGTGTGGTACCCAGAGGCGTCCCAGCCACAGACAGAGCGGTGGCTGCCAGGGGTTGGGGAGGCGGCAGTGGGGCCTCGCTGCTTAATGGAGGAAGACTTTCAATTTGGGAAGAGGAAGGAAATGCCTTTTTTTTTTTTTTTTGGTTGGTTTTCAGGGCTGCATTCGCGGCATATGGAGGTTCCCAGGTTAGGGGTCCAACTGGAGCTATAGCCACAGGCCTACACCACAGCCACAGCAACGCCAGATCCAAGCTGCATCTGCGACCTGCACCACAGCTCACAGCAACACTGGATCCTCAACCCACGGAGCGAGGCCAGCGATCGAACCCGTGAACTCATGGATGCTAGTCGGGGGTGCTAACTGCTGAGCCACGACGGGAGCTCCGAGGAAACGAGCTTCTAACACAAAGCTACCCTACCGGGGACAGAGGCGTGGGGCCGCGGGCGAGGCCCAGGCTCGCGTGCTGCAGACCTGTGTAATGGCCCCCGTGCATGGTGCCGTGGTGGTTGCACACTGCGTACAGGTCATAGACGTAGTCCTCGGGGGCCCTCCCGAGCCCGTAGGGGCGCCTCCACGGAGACCAGTGGGATGGCAGGCTCCAGCTGCTCTGGCTTCTCTGAACCACGTGCGGGGTCATGTCCAGGCCAGCCAACGGGAACTTGACCATGTTCTGCAGTTTCGTGCGCTTGTCTCCTTCCTGCGGCAAGAAGAGAAACAAGCGCTGACGGTTTCGAGGGCAGATGGCGGGGCTCGGCTGAGCGCTGGACGCAGACGCTTGGCAGCTCGAGGAGGACCGCGTGACTCAGCTGGCGCTTCCAGAGTCACGTCCGGGACAGGGTGGCAGCCAGCTCTACGTACCTGGAGGAAGAGATTCGGTGTCGCCCAAAACGGAACCGGTGTGGATCTACAGAGAAGGGTAAGGAGCCTCTCCCAGGCTTTATTTCGTCTGATGAAGGGTTTCTAGGTTTTTAACTTGCAAAACGACAACTTCAGGTGGGTCTTCCTGAAACCTCTGTCACAGGGACGTGAAAAGCAATGGAGTCACAACACCCGTGAAGGGAAAAGGGCAGTGCCGGCCAAGGACAGCCCTGCACAGAAAAGGGCCGCTTCCGTCCCCAGCTCCTCTGGAGAGTCCACTGCAAGTTAGCAGCGACTCAGCTCAACACATTCGTTCAGCCGACAATCTCTGGTCAAGTGTTTTTCCCACGAGGCCTGCCGGGAAGTCCTCCCAAAACTCACCCTCTGCTGAACAGATATTTACCCAATGCTTCCTGCGTCTGTGGGAGCTTTAAAAAAAATTAACCGGGGAGTTCCCACTGTGGCTTGGCGATAACAAATCTGACTGGGAGCCACGAGGACTCAGCAGGTTAAGGATCCGGCGTTGCCGTGAGCTGTGGCATAGGTGGCAGATGTGGCTCAGATCTCGAGCTGCTGTGGCTGTGGTGCAGGCCAGCAGCTGCAGCTCCAATTTGACCCCTAGCCTGGGAACCTCCACATGACGCAGGTACGGGCCTAAAAAAAATAATAATAAAAGATTAATCGGATACAGATAACGCGCAGCCCAAGGAAGTATGGATTTACTGTGGTAAGAAAACTGTCTTGTGCGAGGGAGGTGGGTGGAGCCCGGGATGGTCAGGCTAAAGCCTCTGGGCGTTGTTCTGTAGCCAAGAGGGGAGCACTGCGGCTCTGAGGAGGGAAGGCGATGTCAGCAGAGCCGGCGCTAAGAGGCACCTAAAACGCAGTAGAAAGGGAAGAGCAGTGTAGGTTTAGAACCGGTGAGAAGCCACGGCAACTGCAACCAGCTGGAAAGTTCCTGAAGTCTGCACTGGCAGGGTGACAGCAAGAACGGGACGAAGGGAACACACAGAGAAGGCGGCAGTGGACAGGCACAAGCAAGCCGAAGAGGTGACCGCTTAGACAACAGGGACAAGAGAGAAGTGTCAACGATGACACTGCAGCTCTGAGTTCGGGATGCGTGACGTGTCTTCCGAGGGAACGGAAATCAGCCCGTACATGTGGAGGGAGGCAGAGAAGGCTGGGGTCCAAACCCTCCGCCAGCTCCCCATCTGCGGATCCCGACGGGAGTGTGTGGCCAGGACACTCCGATGCCCACTGCTGACCACTGCAGAGCTGGAGCCCCCACTCCACGCAAAAGCCCCACCCGGGGACCACGCGTGCGTGTCCCCCGACACCTTCACTTCATCGGGGAGTCCCAGGCACCTCTCAGGTCTGCTCGGGTCTCCCCTCCTCCACTGCCACTCGGCGGCAGAAATCGGCGGGCCGCCCCTGGGTGGCTGCAGGGACCTCCTGCGGCCTCCCATCATCCGCGGCAGCCTGCAGGCTCTCTCCCAAACACGGGTTTGGTCACGCTGCTTCTCTGCTTCAGAACCCCCTCTGCCTACAAGGGTTTGCTCAGCCCGCCAGCTCCTGCCGGCCTCTTTTACCTCGACTCACGCGTTCGGCCACCCCGCTGCCCCTGCCCCGCCGGGAGCTCGGGCCACACTGGGCTCTGCTCTCAGTCTCTTGCACGTACTCCGCGGCCACGGCCCCCTCAGCCACTGCTCTATGTGCACAGCCTGCCACCTCTCAGACACAAGCTCACAGCCAGGCTCAGAGACCCCCTCCCAGTGCACCTGCCTTGCAGTGGGGCCGCCCTGGACAACTTCGACCTCAGGCACAGGGAGTCGTTTCGGGCAAACTGCCTCACAGAGCGATGCCGATCAAAACCAATGTTCCCATGTGTTGTGCATGGCTCACCCCCAAGTGTGCAAGCGCCACAGCTTCTTGGGGGCAGGACCACACCCGCTACCGCTGTCGGAAGACAGAATTCTCTACCTGCCCCCAGCCAGGAGCTCACATTTTTTTTTTTTTTTTAAATTCCAAAGTACACTTACTTGAGCACAACAAACCTAGAGGAAATCCTCAGGAACAAAGTCAAGTCTCTGCAGTCGGAACTAAAATGCTTAGGGTTTCAAGGGTCTCGGATGTGCCAATTTTGCTTCGAGAAAGAAGCAGACATGGTCCTAAGCCCAGGGGCAGACACGTGTCTGTAACAACCCAGGATGCTGGGATCCAGCAGGGACCCCCCAAGCCCGCCCCCGGCCGCGGGGGCAGAAGACACCCGGTCACAGCCTGTGCCCTGTGGTCACAGCCTGTCCCCATGACAGAGCATCCTTACCTGTCGAAACCTCTTGAGGTGTATGATGAGCACGTCGGGCAGGGTCCAGAGGCTCAGCGTGATACTGCCTTGCTGCAGCTGCTTACAGTGCGGGCAGCGCCAGGCGTCGTCTGGGGCGAGCTGCAAACAAGCAGCACGGCTTCCGTCAGGCGCCACCCAAGGCCAGACTCTGCCCCAGGCGACACGGGGACCCCACCCCAAACCTCTCCGAGCACTGCGCGTGCCGGGACCGAAGGGAGAGCCCACGCAAAGTGGCGCCCGGCCGAAGCGGGCACCCAAGGGGCTGGGCATCTCCCCCCAAAAGCGGCGACTGCCTGGGTAAGCACCGCATGGGGACGCGACGAGTCACAGGGGCCCCTTGGGCGTGGCAGACTCCCAGACTCGACTCGACACCGTTCTAGCAACACGGTTCCCCCTTTCTCCTCGTCCTGAAGGTCCCACCCCGGGCAGACACCACCACCGCCCCGGCAGAGCTGGACGCTGGCAGCCTGCCAAAGCCGCACTCCCTGCTGTTGCTCACGCCCGTGTCCCCGCTGTACCCCCATCCCCGCCCCGTCTTAACTCAAAGTCCTCACTCGCTTCACCGGGGCTTCCTAGGGCCTCTAAGTGTTCTCTCTCTCCAGTGCATGGAATTGTTCCAAACAAACCCCCTCCGCCTGCTGGGTCAACAAGGCCTCTCTCCCTGGCGACCTGAGGCCTTGAAGCCCCGTGGGTCACTTCTGCAGGCAAGCGTTTCGGGCCGGGGACACAGACGTACTAACGGGGCATGTCTACTGGCAGAGGTATTTTAAGCCTGCTCTGGAGTTCAGAAGGTGCAGGGGACCCGGGACCATCAGCGCAATGAGGTTAGGGAAGCCACGGGAATGGGTAGGAACGACCACTGAGATGGAAGGGGGAGGAGCCAAGGACAGAATCCTGGGAAATGCCTTTTTTTTTTGGTCTTTTTAGGGCCGCACCCACAGCACGTGGAGTTTCCCAGGCTAGGGGTCTAATCGGAGCTGTAGCCACCGGCCTACGCCACAGCCACAGCAACGCAGGATCCGAGCCGTGTCTGCGGCCTACACCACAGCTCACGGCAACGCCGGATCCTTAACCCACTGAGCAAGGCCGGGGATCGAACCCGCACCTCATGGTTCCTAGTCGGATTCGTTAACCACTGCGCCAGGACGGGAACTCCCAAGAAATGCCTATTTTTAAGGGAAACACAACGCTGAGAAACCACCACAACCCAAGGATGCATAGTCAGAAAGATGAGCAGATGAGAAGCATTCTTTCTAGGCACTAGAAAGAAAGTGTGGCAGGAACACTGGTTACCACCACCGTATCGTATGGAGAGGTCAAGTTTTAAAGTCCCCTCCGGCCCTGAAATTTCATGAGTCATGACATGCAAGAGTGAGCAGTCACAGTCAGAATTACGATCCTGGAGTTCCCTGGTGGCTTAGGGGGTTAAGGATTCAGTGCTGTCCCTGCTGTGGCACGGGTTTGATCCCTGGTCCGGGAATTTCTGCATATCAACTCAAGATCAGATGAGCTCCAAGTGCTCTTGTCAAGGTTTCAAGGTTCAAGGTGCCTAAACCTAGACGGGTTTAAAACCACACAGGCCCGCTACACAGTGAGCACCAAGAGTGCCTTAGCTCCTCGGCTCTGACTCTTTCCTCTGCACTGAAAGGGCTATTTGTCCTTTATGTCTTCACACTGTCCAGTGGAGAGCCACTAGTCGTAGGTGTCTACCAAGCCCTTGAGATGTGGCTAATGCAGTTGAAGAACGGAATTTTTTATTGTAATTAATCTTGATTTTAGTCAGTCCTGACACATATGTTCTTAATACCAAAACGTTGAGAACCACTGGTCTGGTTACCGAGAAAAATAATTTAAAATCTCTAAGCTGAAACAAAAAAAGAACTTCGGAAAGCACTGCCAGATATGCAGGTAGACAGATGACAAGAGGTTTGGGACGGAGGAAGGGCAATGAGCTAAATCACGCAAATGGCAAAGTTAGGCAGGAAAAAAAGTTTTTTTAAAAAAAATGGAGTTCCCATTGTGGCACAGCAGTTAACGAATCCGACTAGGAATCATGAGGTTGTAGGTTCGATCCCTGGTCTTGCTCAGTGGATTAAGGATCCGGCGTTGCCGTGAGCTGTGGTGTAGGTTGAACACACACCTCTGATCCCGCGTGGCTGTGGCTGTGGTGTAGGCCAGCGGCTACAGCCCCTATTTGGCCCCTAACCTGGGAACCTCCATAGGCCTCGGGTGTGGCCCTAAAAAGACAAAAAGGAAAGATTAAAAAAGTTTAAAAAAAAAAAGAATCATACAAAGGTTCATTCCTAGAGCATTTCAGTTAATCCAGGTTTTTCCAGAAACGTAAACTACTTTTTTTGTTCAAGTCCTAAAAGGGATAATACTCAGATACCCATCACACGTGCAGAGACCACACAAAGGGGAAAATCTCTGGGCGTTTTCCGGGGCCTCATGGGTTTCTCCACGGTCATCCCGCTGCGGCCCCCAGCAAACACCGCCGACCCATACCCGCTCCTCTTTGGTGTAGAGCTGGAAACACTGGGATAAAGTGCAAGTCTGAGGCTGGTGGTGGCGCTCCCTCTGCAGACGGACACTTTCTGCATCAGGGATGTATTCATCTTCAGTATTTACAAACAGGCTGCAGTCAAGGGGAGAGAAAGCATGCGTCGGAGGACGTCTTGCAAAACGGACACAAAAATACGGTTAGCAGCTTCGCAAAGTGGTGGCTATATATTCAAAACCAAAAAGATCAACATATGGCATGTGGAAATTCCCAGGCCAGGGGTCGAACTGGAGCTGTAGCTGGGGCCTACGCCCCAGCCATAGCCACGCCAGCTCCAAGCCACATCTTCGGCCTGCACCACAGCTTGTGGCAACACCAGATCCTTAACCCACTGAGCAAGGCCAGGGATCAAACCCACATCCTCACAGACACTACGTCAGGTTCTCAACCTGCTGAGCCGCAATGGGAACTCTGTAAGACTTTAAGTAAAAAGGTCAATCCAACTTTTTCTATGTTCCAAAATGTTCATCAAAAGTTATCTACGAAGTTATTTTCAAGAAATAGCTTGGAGGTGGTTTTTCTGGGGTTGGCCACAAGCTGCTAAATCATACATCCTTCTCCTTTGTTTCAAAGGACATGCATTTGGCATAACTTGTTAGAGTTAACGGACCTGTAAAAAAAAAAAAAATCAAGTAATTTGACCCACCCAGTAGTTAATGAATATACAGCTTCTGTCTCATTAGCAGTAAACAATGTTCTAAGGTTTTAGGATCTGGACAACAGAATGCATAGAAAGAAATAACAGGAGTTCCCAGCATGGCTCAGTGGTTAGTGAACCCGACTAGCATCCATGAGGACGCGGGTTCAATCCCTGGCCTGGCTCAGTGGGTTAAGGATCCGGCGTTGCCATGAGCTGTGGTGTCCGCTCAGGTAATTTGAAAGATCAAAGAGAGGATATTAAAATGATAATTAACGCAATGACTCTACAAACACTAAGGAAAAAATACTTACAAATCTTTTGTCTCCTTGTCCCATTCTACCACCAACTTCACGTGAGCAGTGCCACCTGGGCCACAAGATTTGAGTGCCCTAAGGAACAGGGAAGGAGGTCATGCATTATTTTCTAA
This sequence comes from Catagonus wagneri, assembly GCA_004024745.2. NCBI lineage: Eukaryota > Metazoa > Chordata > Mammalia > Artiodactyla > Tayassuidae > Catagonus > Catagonus wagneri. The sequence continues at coordinate 153,137 of PVHT020000062.1, forward strand.
ATAAATGGTTTTAATGAAATACACCCTTCCTATCTGAAATCACAGTGTGATTGCCAAAAATCTTCATCACTGTTCCCCATCAGCTAGAAAGTCTTCTAGTGAAACCACTATAACTTCTTTTTTTGTGTGTGTGTGCTTTTTAGGGTCACACCCTCGGCATATGGAGGCTCCCAGGCTAGGGGTCCAATCAGAGCTACAGCTGCCGGCCTACACCACAGCCACAGCCACAGCAACGCGGGATCCGAGCCGCGTCTGCGACCTACGCCACAGCTCACGGCAACGCCGGATCCTTAACCCACTGAGCGAGGCCAGGGATCAAACCTGCAACCTCATGGTTCCTAGTCGGGATTCGTTTCCACTGAGCCACGACAGGAACTCCATAACCTTTTTAATAACTAGACTACAACTAGACTGAACAATCCTTAACTTAAAATACTCAATATGAAAATACACTGGAGGAAATGCAGCATCACATTATACGAGGCAACCACAATAACTCTCCGAAGTGACGCTTTTTTCAACTTTTATCCAGTTTCTTACCAACCCAGACAGAGACTGGATGACAGTCTCTCTGGGAACAAAGTCTGCTTCTGTGCCAACCTCTCCCAGAAAACATGCCTGGTCCCTGGATTGTGCCTGCCCGCAAGGCACCCCTCCAGTCTCAGCTTCTTTATTTTCTCTGAGCTCCTTATTAACTCCTTTGCCAGCTCCTGAGACCCTCAGATTAGTAGTCCATGTTATTCCAATATTTTCTGTTTTGCAATATGCTCTGGATCACAATCTAACCCATTGACTCGCTAACCAAAGAGTGAGCTGATTTCAAACAAAACCATGCTGTATAGTATCTTGGAATCCTGAAATGCAGGCACAACGATGTTTACTTAAAAAGTCATTTTAATAAAATGAGACCTGACAGAAGGGTTCGAACTGTGGAGAACTTCATATGCTGTGGAAACGGGGCTTTATCCTTGAGGCCACGAGTTGCCACAAAGGAGCTCAAGGAGGAAAATGTTATGATTAGAATTCTACTTTGGAAAACTGCAATCTTGGTGAATATGAAAGTGCAATTCATCCGCAGTCCTGAGACATGGATTAATTTACTTTCCTAAGATAGGTACTCGGAGCCTCTCTGATTCCAAAAAAGATCGTAAAACACATCCTACTCAAATATGAACCAAAAGTGAAATAAGCACTTACTTTCTAAACGAGCCTACCACACTTATGTGGAAGAGGCATCAGACATTGCTAGAAATTACACATGAGAATATATGAAAGTCTAGAAGGTGATTTTTTTTTTCCCATTTCTTTCTTCTTTACCTTTCTACCGTGGGGTGGCACAGGGGCTGCTCTTCCTGGGGCAGCAAGTAGGTTATTCCCACGACACTGACCACGCGCAAGCTGAACGGACACACCTGCACCGGACGGTAAAGCGAAATCAGGCTGGGTTTCTTCAGGGCATCTGTAGCAAACACCAGGGCGCAGTCCCGAACCGGCTCCGCCGGGAAGCAGACGATGGTGGAAAGCACTTCTCTGCAACAGCCTGCCAGATGGGTGGGCTGCCTAACGCCCCTTTAAATGCCATTCACCCAAGTGCAGCTTACAGAGCAAACGTGTTGGTCAAGATGAGTCCTGTGCTGCTTTGGCTGAACCCTGACTTCACGGACGCTCGCTGTGGGTACACCTCAACGAAAGGATCATCATTTTGAAAATACACAGATTGTCCACAATTATCTCTCCAAGCTGAGCCTGTGCCACACCTTATTAGCCAAACGTTAAAAAGGAACACGCAGAAGTTCATGGAAAACCTTCCAGGGGTCGGCTCCTTTCATAAAAGGAGGGAGAAGCCTTGGGTCTGGAAAACCTAAACACGGCAGATTTCACCGGACAGCGCTCCTCCAGGGCTGCCCAGCGCTCCAGCACAGAGTCTGGTCTGCCCTCGGGGCGAAGGCCTGAACCTGCAGGGTCGCTGCGGTGACCGTTTTCCCCCACCCTGAGGTGCGCCCACGCTCTGCTGGGGCAGCAAAGGCTTACACACCTGAATGCAAACCGTGGGCCTCAGGAAATACTTCATCTTCTCCAAGATCTCCTTCTGCAGCAGGTCCCAGGCTATCGTCTTCTCTAGGTGCAGCACAAAAGGCAGTCCGAATCTAACACACACAGACATCGCAGTCACTTCACAAGAGTAAGGAGGACGCCTTTTAGTGCCGTAATGCCGTATTCCCGAGCTCTGAAAACTGCAATCGCTTTTAGGACAGTTCGCAAAATCAACAGCAAGTTTAACAGTCTTATCAGGGGATCAAAGAGTCATAGGAGGAACTTAGATTCTAAGACGAAACGTAACCATTCCCACGCCAATGGCTTCTGATTGAGTCGCTAGAGGACAGGGTTAGCAGACAAGGGCGGAAAGCAGGTGGGAGCGGACTTGAGTCCAGCAAGGAGAGCGGTCAAACACGTGACGGGTCGGGAGCCAGAGGTGGAGACAGAGAGGGCTGGCAGGCCTGGCAGGGAGGCAGCCTGACACCGAGGAAGTAAGAGTGTGACGCTAACAGCTCCTGGTCTAGGCTTCCCAGCAGGTGCCGAGCCCACGGGGTTAGTCAGAGCATCAGAGGCAGAACTGTGGTTCTCCGCCTCGGCTGCAGGCTGCAGTCACTGAGGGAGCATCAAAGCACGACCGGGTCTGTGTGCAGGGCCCCAGATCCTGCTGCAGCCGCCCTGCTCTGTGGCTTGAGCAGTGGGCTTGAGAGATGGATGCAACGTGCAGCCAGCGCAAAGGACCCCAAGCCCCGCCACTGACACCCACTCACTGGGCTCCGAGTGCGCCCAGCTCACACCCCCGAGGATGGCCGCCCCACCCGCTCTTCTTTTAGGCTATTTCCTGCTTAGCCACAGAAGGGCCCAGGGGCGGGGTCTCCTCCAGGAAGCACCCCGCACCCGGCACCACCGCCCTGCAAACGCTGCCTGCTTGTTTCCCTGCCTCCACCAGCCAATGGTGAGTTCCCTGGTGGCGGAAACTCTGATTCACTTATCTCAGTGGCCCATCAGGGCCTAGAAAACAGCAGGTGCTGAATGAATGAACTAAAACAAAGGACTAAACAAACAGACAAAGCCCGACTCGGGCCAAAGCACAGGCGCCAAGGTCACCAGGAAACCTGTTCCTGACACATACCAGTTTGCTCACAGCAGCAGTCGACAGCTACCTGCCTGAAACACGACTGTAAGGTGAAATAAGCCACAGCGCGATCCGTGATCGTACATACCCTGCGTGACAATGCCTCCACTTTTAAGAGACGAGCATCATGAAGATGATTCCTAAGTGCCTTATTTTACACAGAGACGACAAGCTGCCTTACCTTCTGTCCCTTAAACACGCCAAGCTCCTCCCAGTCTCAGCATCTTGGTATTAGATGCCCCTCTTCCTGGGAGCCTTTCTCCGGAGGCACACCGTCTCACTCGGATCGGCCCAGCCGCCACCTCCTCGGGGAGGCCCTCCCTGACCACCCCGTCTAAGGCAGCTCTGCCAGCAGCCCCCCATCCCCAACACCAAGTACCTGCTATATCATATTGGCATGTTTGAGTATCTTCAGCGTGGTAAGGATTGAAGTTAAATGTGTCTGTTTTCAGTTGTTTTGTCCTAACAAGGACGCACGCTCCATGAGAGCACACAGATCCTGCTGTACCCTAGTGTCTGGAATCCTGCCCGGCACACTGACGTGCTCTTCAATGAACGTCGTAAGCATACAAGTCAATATATTCTGCGTTTATGTTGTTATTCTTAAATAAGACATTTATTTCAGGAGTTCCTGTCGTGGCTCAGCGGAAACGAATCTGACGAGCATCCATGAGGATGAAGGTTCTATCCCTGGCCTTATTCAGTGTGTTAAGGATCCGGCACTGCCACAAGCTGGGGTGTAGGTCACAAATGCAGCTCGGATCCCGCTTTGCTGTGGTTGTGGCGTAGGCTGGCGGCTACGGCTCCAATTTGACCCCTAGCCTGGGAACCTCCATATGTCCCGCGTTCGGTCCAAAAAAAAAGAAATTTATTTCAAAGCAACGTTTTTCTTATGACTGCGCCCATGGCATGTGGAAGTTCCCAGGCTAGGGACCAAACCCATACCCCAGTAGCAATCTGAGCCACTGCAGTGACAATGCCAGATCCTTAGCCCACTGCGCCACAAGGGAACTCCCTCAAAGCAACATTTTAAAAGGTTCCTCTAAATGCTACCCTGACAAATATTGAGAAACCCCTACCCCTCCTCCCTGAAACACAGCCATATCTTGTTGTTACTCGGGTTACATTACTACTGTGATAAAAATTACTTTAAAAGGCAGCTTAAACCTTGCATAAATTCTCACAGAGGGAAAAGATCTGAGAGAGATTTCTCACGCCCAGGGGTCTGACTAAATGCAGCTGAAAGAAAAATGGTGCTGAGACGGAACATACTGGAAGACCACGTTTATAGGGAAAGACAGTGAGTCTAGTTTGGAACACAAGACAGAGGTACACACGCCATCAAGCAGATTTGTTAAGAATTAAGGAAAAAAAAAAGCTGTTAAGAAAGTAGCTGGATCTAGGTCTACAGGTCTAGAGCCCCAGGGGGATCTTGAGCTGAAAATACACAAACGAAATGAGCTTGAAAAACTGCATGAGTGTGAAGAGCTGGCCTAACTCAGATTCCAGCACCCTAATTTTGCATCCCCCCCAAAAAACCCCTCAAATCAGGTCAGCTTACACACATGCACAGAATCAAAAACTCACTATTAAAAGTAAGAATTTTTTTTTACCCCTGCTTTGAAAAACATTTGAAAAGATCAGACTTTGAAAGTCTCGATACTTATTGGAAGATGAGCTGGGCTTTCACCTTTTCCCCTGCTGCCCAGTGCAGGCGCGGTTACACACTAGCAGCACAATCTTGTCGCTTCCTGCTCGCGGGGCCGGTGGGTTTGCTTTCCCTTGCTTTGTGGCTGCTTGTGTGGAAGGCAGTCTGTAATGATCCAAGCCGAATTTCAAGTGGTTTAGGTTGTTGTTTAAGTGGATTCCTAAAATGCAATGAAAAATTTACTTGTATCTCCTCAAAAGCTTTTAGTCTTTCATTGCAAAACAAAATTTCACCCACTACAGAAATTAAGAACTTGCCATTAGGTTATTTAAACGGCAATTGAAAAAAAGGCACAAATGACTGACTTTGAAATTACTCATCTAGCCATGAGGATAATTTTTAGCACCCATTATTTCATTGAAATTAGTCTTACCTATCTTAAAAACTGAAAATTCGCAAGCAAATAATTTTTCGATAAAAAATAAAAACTGGCACATGTGGAGTGATCTTCAAGATTTCAAGAGCAGTTTCTTTTCCCTGATTTAAAAGCCAGGCTTATATGAATCTCAAAGCCATTACGGAATTTTAATACAATCAACTAGACTAGATCGACCTCAATTACAGAGTGAACAAAAATATATGTTTGACAGGCATAGCGCTTGGTTGCTCAAAACCAGGTCTTCAGACACCCCCCAAAGCAGAGCAATCTGTCAATCAGAGGCACTCAGCAATTCGGCACCTGGCACAAAGCCTTGCACTTAGTAGGAACTCAATAAAACGCCTGACTAAATAATCGCTCATTTCTTCAATCCTTTGGAAATAGGGCCTGAGGAAATGATACCCCAATTAGAGAACGAAAGAAGCCCTTCATGCTGCCAAACTAAAACAATAATCGCAATACCACCAGAAGGAGAATAAAATAAAAAGCGGTTTACATAAAAGCTTTCATAGCAGAACACCAGCGATAACTTCGATATCCAGCAATGGATTTGCTAAACCCTTTGAGGCACATCAGTGTCACAGCGATTTAAAGTGACAAATACACAGTTAACACCGAAATAAACTCCAGATTAATCAGAGTGTAAAAACAAGAACATGGAAAAACGCTAGAGGAACTGAATCTTTGCCAGCTATTGGGGGAAGAAATTTTTTTAGGCTTAAGCACCATAAAGAGACCAGCAAGGAGCTGCAGACTTCACTTCACAGCCATTTTAAACTCTGGTGTGAGAAGACAAGCAGAAGTCTGTATCTGGGACAGGAGTGGGCTCACTTCCCAGGTTCTGGGCAGAAGTCAGGCCGGAAGACCTGCTCTGCTAAGAGCGATCAGGATGCCCAGAGAGAGGGAGGGCATGGCTCCACTGCTCAGAGACGGAGCTGCACTCGTCTTGAGCTTGCAGCTGTGTGACCCTCGCCAGTGACCTGAGCTCCCTGAGTCTCAGCTTCCGCACCTGAACACTGGGAGAAGCGGCCTCCTGTGTAAGGAACAGAGTATCCATAAGGCTTTCATAAGAACAGAGGCTTACGCACATTCACTAAGTGCTATATCCTTCCGACGAAGGCTCTCTGTCTGGTTAGACCTTGGTTCTCACCAAATGCACTTATACACAGAAACAGGGCTGACCCGGAGCAACTGCATATACAGCGGGGTTTGGGGAAATGTCCGGTTGAACAAACGTTAACCGGGTTCTTGCTGTGTATTAGGAACTACGCTGAGCTGCTGGTACACAGAGATGAAGCAACTGCGGAGAATCTCAGTGTGGTAGGAAGGATGGAGGGAAAAAAACCAGATCATCTGCACACTAATGCCAGAGATCAGCAGAAACTGCACTGGAACGTGGGAGAACAGGAGTCAGCCAGCCAGCCTGAGGTGCGGGACCCAAGGGAAGGCTTTCGGGATGAGGTGATGATTGGTTTTTTTGACTACGACGCGCTAAGATTAGAAAACCATTTAAACAAAGGCACATGCCTGAAAACACAGCTAGGAAATAAAAAAAGCTCCTAAGTCAAAGGACGAAAACTGAAATAATGGACTGTCTACCGAACAATGATATAAAAATGAGCAAACCAGAGAAAACTTAATCCTAAGCTGGCAGTAGAGAAAGCGGGCTAACCCGAAATACAGAATGAACAAAAGGTTCAGAACTTGGGGGCACTAGAGACCTCTGGAGCAGAGATGAAGGAAAAGAACTAATCTAAGAACTGTCAACAGGGGCACCAAAGCCATTCAACAAATAGTGTTGGGACAACTGAATAGTCACACTCAAAACAGTAGAACCGAACCCCTACCTCACACCATTTAAAAAGATCAACTCAAAATGAATCAAAGACCTAAATGTAAGAGCTAAAACTATAAAGTTCTTAGAGGTACGTCTTCATGTCCCTGGATTTGGTGGTAGATTCTTAGACAGGCTATCAAAAGCAAAAGCAACAAAAAAAGAGGCAGATCAGACTTCATCAAAGTTAAGAACTTTTGTGCATCAAAAAACACCATCAAGAAAGTAAACAGATAACCCATAGAAGGGGGAAAATATCTGCAAGTCACATATCTGATAAGAGGCTAGTATCCAACATATATAAAGAACACCTACAGCTCAAAAACAAAAAGAGAAGCAGCAACCCGTTTTAAATTTGAGAAAATACCTGAACAGACATGACTCTAAAGATGATACATGAATAGCCAAAAGCCACATGAAAAGGAGATGATCAGCATCATTTATCATAAGGAAAACACAAATAAAAAACACAGTGTTACACCACTTCATACCAACTGGGACGACGATAATCAAAAAGACAGAAAATTTACAAATATTGGCAAGATGGAGAGAAACCGCAGCCCTCATGTATTGTTGGTGGGCATGAAAAATGATGCAGCTGCTGTAAAAAATATTCTGACAAATCCTCGAACGTGAAACACAGAATTACCACGTGACCCAGCCTTTCCACTCCCAGGCATATACCCCAAAAAGGACGTATAATAGCTATTCAAACAAATACGCTCACATGCATGGTCACAGCAGCACGGTTTCATAACAGTCGGGAGGTAGAAACCACTCAAATGTCCGCCAAGAGATGAACAAAAGGATAAACAAAGCGGGGTATATACGTACAATGGCATAAAATTCAGCTGCAGAAAGGAAGGACTGATATATGCTATGTATGGATGAAGCCTGAAACACAACGCTGAGTGACAGACTAGCGGCAGAAAGTGGGACAGCGGCTGCGTAGGACTGGAGGACGGGGAGATGGTAAGGTCTTGAGAGAGAGAAAGTCGGAGCTAATGAAACGGAAGCTGCAGGGATGGGCATTCAGCCGAAAGTGCATCAGCATGTGGCACGTTTGAGAAACAAAGAGGACCTCGGACAAGGGACGTGGGGGAGAAGACGGGCTACAGCAGAGAGGCTGGCCAAAGGCAAGGGCCGAATCATGAGGGGCCATGCTCTCCTCCAAGGTGCTCAGATTTGACTGCAGACAAAGCGGAACCACCCGTGAATCAATAAGCCCTCAACAGGATCAGAACTGCATGTCAGAATAAGTCTGGGGGCTCGGTGAAAAAAATCACCGGACCAGAGAAAGCCCAGGGGTTAAAGAAGCTACCAGAAAAGCCCAGTTGAGACTGGTCTGCACTGGGCAGCCGGCAGCGGAATGAAGAGGAAACTGCAGACTGTGTGACCAGCTCTTTGGGAATTTACGCTGAAGGAGACGTACTGGGGTCCAGCCTGGGTGAAGAGACATACGGTGATGCCACGTTCGAGAGAAGAAATGGAAGAAGAACTCAGAAAGAAATGCTCAGCATAAGGTGCCTGCCGGAGTCCAAGCAGAGGTTCCGGGCGCAGCTGGAAGGCAGAGAACAGAAGCAGAAGGAAACTGCAGGCTGGGAGAGCGTTCAGCGCCAACTGCACTAACGTGGCAGAACGGGGGGGGGGGGATCATCCAAGAATCTGCATCTCTGACCCCAGTTCCCAGCTAAAGCTGATGCTCTAAAAACCACTGGAGCGGAGCGAGAAAAAAAAAAAAAGCCCTAGGATCTTGAAGGACACTGAGGCCAGGAACAGACTTCCTCCCAGGAACTGCCTTCTTCCCGGAAGACAGGTTATCTAAAAGGTACACCACGATAAAAAGACGCGTTACACCATCACGTAATAACTAAAAGGGGAGGCGTGGTGTAAGCTGCCAAGCCAGCTGTATTATGGAAACAGATGCTCTTACCTCTTTGGCTGAGAATCCCTTCGGGCCTAAATATTTCTGGAGTCTCAAAGGCAAAAATGCAGTCGCTTTCGTGGACTGTTTCCAGGTCGTCTGTGTCACAAAAGGAACGATGGAACCCATCATAATACATTTCTGTTAACACAATCTAAAAACGGGAAAAACGTAAAGAGTTGGACAACTGGTAAGTCCTTATGAACGGATCTCCCATTCCAGCTCTGAACCTGTCCAGACTGCGGCTCGGAAATCCTGACGAGCCTACGTGACCTGCATTTAATTAAGAAAATCTGGGGGAGTTCCCGTCGTGGCGCTGCGGAAATGAATTCCGACTAGGGACCATGAGGTTGAGGGTTCGATCCCTGGTCTCGCTCAGTGGGTTAAGGATCCAGTGTTGCCGTGAGCTGTGGTGTAGGTTGCAGACGCAGCTCGGATCCCGCGTTGCTGTGGCTGTGGTGTAGGCTGGCAGCTGCAATTCCAATTTGACCCCTAGCCTGGGAACTTCCATGTACCATGGGTGCAGCCCTAAAAAGCAAAAAAAAGCAAAAAAAAGAAGTAGACAAGAACAATGTTAGCACAGGGTTCCATTTTCATAAAATGTTAAATATAGTGCACGCACAGGAAAAAACAGGAACGAATGCACAACATAATATTAACATTAGCGACCCTTAAGTTCTAAGATACTTAGTAAAGATACTTTCACTTTCTAAGTTAAATTTCTGAACCGGGTTGAGTATTTTCTAAAGCAAGAAGAACAAAAGTTGGGGAAAAGTCAGTTGGAGACCTTTAAGACCTCATTTCGTGCTCAGCAGCACCACCTAGTGAACAGTGCTGGGCTGAGCCGAGGAGGTTCCAGCCCCAGCCCGCCACCAGCCAGTCCTGTGACTGTGAGCAAGGATACCCTGGGCCCCCTTCAAAGGCTGGACTGGGGAGCTCCCGTCGTGGCTCAGTGGTTAAAGAATTCGACTAGGAACCATGAGGTTGCGGGTTCGATCCCTGGCCTTGCTCAGTGGGTTAAGGATCCGGCGTAGCCGTGAGCTGTGGTGTAGGTCGCAGACGCGGCTCGGATCCCGTGTTGCTGTGGCTGTGGTGTAGGCCGGTGGCTACACCTCCTGTTAGACCCCTAGTCTGGGAACCTCCATATGCCGCGGGTGCGGCCATAGATAAGGCAAAAAAAGAAAAATACAAAGGCTGGACTGGGCCCCCGAGGTCCCCTCTGCTGTCACAAACACAATATGGGTCTACAAGGGGAGGGAGGCTGGTGGCATATTCTACAAACATTCCAAAAAAAAAAAAAAAAAAAAACGATTCCTGGCACATTTTTCTCCTAATGATTTATTTTTCTCCTAATGATTTTAATGACCACATTGTTTTCCTCTGCAGACGAACGTGCAGGTATGATTCACTTTCTCCAGCAAGCTGAGGTCAACGCCAGATCTGTGATTATATCGCTTGTGTAAGCCACGTGCAAAGAGAAACAGAGAATACTGGAGGCTTTAAAGATAGGATCAAGTTTGCCTCGGACACACACCTAAGCTGTCCTCGCTTTTGCATCGTCTTGAACTAAAAAAAAAAAAAAGTCAACGAGCACTTCAGAGTTAGGAAGAATATGAAATTGTACCAGTCTGCCAGTACTTGGCTCATCAAAACGAGATACCTGCCACATCAGGGCAACTGATGGCTGTATTTGTTTTACTCGGGTGACCTCCCAAATGAGGTCGTAGGCGGTCAAGGTAGAAAACACCCTCACTATTCACATGATTACACAGCAGCTTCCAGAAGAAAATATTCAGCCACTGAAACATCCTTTCTTAGTAAATTTTAAATAGGCAATTTTGTTCCAAATTAAATTTTAATATGGAATTGAGTTAAAAAAAAAAAGTGTATACAGAAGTATGTCAAGCCACAAACAGGCCAAAAGGATTTGGGGTTAATACAACAACTTATCAAAAATTTACCCCAAAAAGAAAGGGGGAAGGTGTGTATACAACTTTCCTTTCCCTTCTCTAAATAAGGCAAGAGGGAGCTCTCTGAGGGCCTAGCGGGTGGAGGCTCCCACTGCCCCACCACTGTGGCTCTGGTGGCTGCTGTGCGGCATAGGTTCACTCCCCGGCCCAGGAATTCCCACATACTGCCTGTGTGGCAAAAAAGAAAAAAAAGGAAAAAAAGTACAAAAAAAACCCCACAAGATAACCTGAAATAAACGTTGCAACTCTCATTTAAAAAAAAAAAATAAATGAATAATAAACAAGGTCTGAGACTCTAGTCCAACTTTACAAAAATAAACCAAATTTACCACCCATACACTCTGCACTAGCAAGAGCCGCTGGCTGAGTTTTCGAAGCCTCTCTGACCTTCGGATACCACAGGGCGCTCTTACTATGGCCCACACGCGCGTCCACGAGAATGATTTAAGAGGGTGAACGAGGTAAACTCTATAAAGTTGAAGACAGCCTGGGTGGAGAGTCGCACCGATGAGGCACGAAAAGCTTTGGTGGAGATTCCTCTCCTCCGGGCCATCCTGATTTTCTGTTTCCCTCGGCACTGAAAGCAGTGGCTGTGGTTTCTGGCTCCGCGTACGTGGCGGAGCACCGGCGTGGCCCGCGTGTCACTGCTCCTAGCGAACTGGCTACCTGGTCGGTGGGGATCTTCGTTTCCACGGACACGGCTTCCCGGAGTCTGGCGACAGTCCCAGACAGAGGCACGGCCACACCGACCCGCATGCAGTGCGAACACTTCCCTTGATACACTACGGTGACATAGAGAGGCCTGTACAGATCAAAGTCACAGCTCCTCATTAGTCACTTACTGCAACTAAAGTACGGAAGCAAAAACCCTGATTTGAAACCAGCAGAACAGATGCTAACCCACACCTTCAGCTGGGCCTGAGTAAAGCTACCGAACAGTAACCAAGAGGCCCTGGGAGCCCCTGGTGGTCCAGCGGTTAGGGCTTTTTCACGCTGTGGCCCAGGGTCAGTCCCTGGTCTAGGAACTGAGTTCCCACATCAAGACACCGCCCCTCGCAGCCAAAATTTAAAAAAAGAAAATCTCTGGGAAAGGCCATCCTTATGCTATAAAAATAATAGCATACTGATACTTGGTTCTGTGCTTTGGGTTTTCTTTAAAACAGCACAACTCCTGGAAATTCTGAAGAACGGTTCAAGGAAAGTAATTAACGAGAAGTGGAACGTGGCGCTCCTGCTGTGGCTCAGCAGAAATGAATCTGACCAGCATCCACGAGGATGCAGGCTTAATCCCTGGCCTCGCTCAGTGGGTTGAGGATCCGGCTTTGCCGTGAGCCACGGTGTAGGTCACAGACGCATGGCTGTGGCTGTGGGGCAGGCCGTCAGCTGCAGCCTGGGAACCTCCATTTGCTGCGGGTGTGGCCCTAAAAAGACAAAAAAAAAAGGGGTGGGGAATATAAGGTCTCTACAGGCTCTCGAAGGCACTGCACAACCCTCCCTTGCCCCCACACCGTGGGTGGATGACCTGAGCAGATGCCAACCAGACCGACCAAAAAGACTGACCTACTGACCCTGAGAACTAGACAGGCGTTTATAAAGTTCTCTAAGGCTTCAGTAATGCTTGTATTCAATGGATCACTAATCCTGTTGCTTGCTGAAATATGTAAGAAGCCCTGACAGGCATCTACAGAGGAAAACGAAGACACAGGAATACAGTCTTGGGTGTATTAACGCGGTTCTCACCTTGTGTGGGGCAGAGGGATTGGCAAAGAAATGCAGAGGAAAGGATCGAAAGTGTTGCTCTGCTTCTGACAGTGAGGGCACGTCAAGGAAGACCTTCAGAAAACAAACGGGTGAGAAGACACCTTAAGGTCACCTAGAACCAGCTAAGCAGACGACAGAAGGGAAGAGGCAGTTTGGCACGTACCTGTATTGGGCTTGAAAAAGTTCTTGTACAAAAGTGCTGCAGACAGGAAGAGACGGTCCCTCGGGCAGCAGCTCAGTCTCCGACGGCGGCTGAGAAAACAAAGCCCAGTTTCAGTGACTCAGAACCACCCGTTCTTGACCGAGGATGAACCTGAAAACGCGGTGCGTGTCCTTGACCTCCTTTAGGAGATGCGCATCAGGTTCGGCCGTTTGGAGGGAAAGGCATCTGCTGACGGAACCAAGACGCAGCTGCCCGGCCCGGGGCACGTGGCTGCATCTCCTCACAGGCGCTCCCAGGCACAGCGCTCACCACTCCCACCCCATCTCGCCATGCCGTCCACGCAGTCGGGCGGTCCTGCCCCGGGGCGCTCCAACCCCGTCTGACACTTCAAGGGCCGGCCTCTTCCAGGAAATAATCCCGACCGCTCAAAAGCAGCAATTTCGGGAGTTCCCACTGCAGCACAGCAGAAACAAATCCGACTAGCATCCACGAGGTTGCGGGTTCGATCCCCGGCCTCGCACAGTAGGCTGAGGATCCGGCATTGCCCTGAGCTGTGGTGTGGGTTGCAGATGCGGCTCGGATCCTGCGTGGCTGTGGTGGTGGCGTGGGCCGCCAGCTGTGGCTCTGATTCGACCCCTGGCCCGGGAACTTGCATATGTCGCAGGTGCGGCCCTAAAAAAAGCAAAAAAAAAAACAAACCTACAAAAGCACCAATTCCTCTCCAGCCTCAAGCTCCAGTGCCTGCGAGCTCTGCGGCTCCTCTGGGCCTAATCTTCCCACTTCACATTTGACTTTCCCGTTTCGTGTCCCTCCACGTAACAATTGGTACTGAGGCCCTGCCAGCACGTGCAGAGAGCACTGCAAGAGGCATCAGGGTACAGAGATATAAAGACCCCGGGCCTGACCTTGAGTTCGTCTCAATCTGGCGGGAGGGTCAGCCACACGCATGTATAGTCACGTGACGGGACACAGCGTTCAGGCACAAAGGATCCTGAAGCAGAGTAGTTTAATGACTTCCCAAAACTAGAAATCTAAAATGGGAAGGAAGGCGCTATGACAATTTTTAAAAGCTGTGAGAGGAAAACACGTCAGTCTTAGGTATTTCTATTGCATGTATTATTTTACCCATCATATGATGCCCACATAAATAAAAACAGAGTGAATCAGTTTCTCAGCTAAGAGTAACCTCAGGGTCCGGTCCCTACGCTCAGATCTAAACCTAAACTGAGATGGCCACACATTTCCTGTTTGATTGTATGTGTATTCAGTCATTCCAGAAGACCAGGTCTCAATGGAACAGAAAGCAATTTTTGCTTTAAAAGCGGTTCAGTAAGATGGAATCACTTAGTGTTAGTCTAAAGCTGGTCATGCCTGCAGATGTGTCCCCTCTCACGAAAGCGTAAGCTCCCTGGAGACAGTGCCTCGCCTCTGACGCTGCTGCACAGGGAGACATGGGGAAACAGCCTCCAAGTGCCCATGAGTTTTATATTCACCCAGAGTGCGGTCAATTTCATTACATCAACTAACTGCAACAACAAACTCCTCGGAGGAGGCTTGGAAGAAGAATCGACACGCACTCCTTGCTCTGTTCACCGCTCGGCCACTGCGCCCCCGCCCGCTGCCCCCCGGCTGCCCCGGGGGTGCCCTTACCTTCAGAGGAGGCTGGCCGCTCTGCTTCACAGCGTGACTGAGGTCTTCATGAACTCGGTCCAAGAGCCACAGGAGGAACTCCTGGGCGTCATGCTGGGAATTTCCTCTGTATTGCAGTGCGTTCTTTGACACGATACTCTACACAGGGAGCAACAACAACAAGTCAACATGAATAGATGTGAATTCCTGGCTTTAAAGATCAACTACTCATGGGAGTTCCCATCGTGGCTCAGTGGTAAACGAACCCGACTAATATCCATGAGGATGCAGAGTCCATCCCTGGCCTCGCTCAGTGGGTTAAGGATCCAGCGCTGTCGTGAGCTGTGGGGTAGGTCACAGACGCAGCTCAGATCCCAAGCTGCTGCGGCTGTGGTGCAGGCCGGCAGCTTCAGCTCTGATTCAACCCCTAGCCTGGGAACCTCCATACGCTGCAGGTGCAGCCCTAAAAAGACAAAAGATAAATAAATAAATAAAGATGAACTATACATAATCCCCAAGAGGAATGAAAGATTTCAAGAGTGTTAGAGAATACTTTCTGGAAAGAAAGCAAATGTGCAAACAGATGCTCGATGCGAAAACCCCACCCATGTACCAGAAAATTCTAAATGCACCTAACCCAATAATCCTACTTTTAGGAATATATCTAAAGGAAATAATCAAAGTAACAAACCACGACTTCTAAGAAGATATTCATTCACTAATAACAAAAAACTGGTAATTACTTGAACATCTTAAAAATGAAAATCATTACAAATATCAAATTACTATGTTGTTAACCTGAAACTAATATATATGTCAACTATACCTCAGTTTTTTAAAAAGTTTTTTTTTGGAGTTCCCACTGTGGTGCAGCAGAAACGAATCCAACTAGGAATGAGGTTGCGAGTTCAGTCCTTGGCCTCACTCAGTGGGTTAAGGATCCAGCGCTGCTGTGAGCTGTGGTGTAGGTTGCAGACGCGGCTCGGATCCTGTGTTGCTGTGGCTGTGGTGTAGACTGGTGGCTACAGCTCCTGTTAGACCCCCAGCCTGGGAACCTCCATATGCCGCTGTTGTGGCCCTGAAAAGAAAAGAAAAAAAAAGGATAATGATAATAAAGATGAAAAGAAGGGCTAGATTTTTAATTCGGTTGTGAAGAACCATCACAATCCGATAATTAATTAGATGTGAATAACCAAAAGATGATTTACAAAGATTCAAATGTAAAGAAGAGAAATGTCAACGGGACAGAAACGAGAGAGCATACGGAGCTGTCACCAGCAAAACGCACTAACTGGACAAAGTGAGCAAAGGAGAGGCAAGACCCCTGGGGGTGAAAGGGTTTCAGTGACCTGAAGAATACCAACTGGATGCCACCTCTGAAACGGGTACACAAGAGGAGGAAAGCGTGTGGGGAGAGGTCTTCTCTACACCACAACCCCCCGCCCAGAGGTCAAGTCCACCCCGAACCACCAAATCTAATTTCTTTCCTCTCAGTCTTCACCTTCCTCCATCTCCCTACATCATTTCATATGCGTGACATCATCCTCCATCTTGAAACAGTCTGGCCTGTGGCTGTAAGTATGCTCCCGCCCACGAGAATCAAAACCAGAGCCACTGTCACAGGCAGCAGCAGGATGTGAGTTACAGAAGAAAAGAGACTCACCAGCAAGAAAAATGGGTCAATTAAAAATCAGCAGGGAGTTCCCTGCGTGGCTCAGTGGTTAACAAATCCGACTAGGAACCATGAGATTGCAGGTTCGATCCCTGGCCTCGCTCAGTGGGTTATGGATCCGGTGTTGCCGTGAGCTGTGGTGTAGGTGGCAGACGCGGCTCGGATTCCACGTTGCTGTGGCGTCGGCCAGGAGCTTCGGCTCCTGTTAGACCCCTAGCCTGGGAACCTCCATGTGCTGCGGGTGCGGCTCTAGATAAAAA
>PVHT020000062.1:170605-245706 GCA_004024745.2 Catagonus wagneri
TATGGATCCGGTGTTGCCGTGAGCTGTGGTGTAGGTGGCAGACGCGGCTCGGATTCCACGTTGCTGTGGCGTCGGCCAGGAGCTTCGGCTCCTGTTAGACCCCTAGCCTGGGAACCTCCATGTGCTGCGGGTGCGGCTCTAGATAAAAAAGGCAAAAAGACAAAAAAAAAAAAAAAAAACCAGCAGCGGCACTAGCAGGTGAACCCGTGGCTTTAGGACGGCAGAGAAACAGGTGACTGGTGACATTATATTGAGTGATATAAAGAAATCAGGGATGACACCCAAGTTTTTAGTTCCTGACTCAAGTGAGTAATAAAATCACGAGCAGAGGAAGAGACTGGGGACTACAGAGCCTTGAACATGCTGAGTTTGAGGTACCTACAGGATCCCAAGTGCAGTTAGGTCTGGTGCTCGGAAAAGAGATCTGGGCTAGAAAGTTCAATCAGAGCACCTAAACCCATCATGTGAGCAGAGAGGAAATAACCCAGGGAACATTTAACGAGAAAAGGAAGCAGCTCGGACAGAAACTTCCAGAATGCCGGCACAGAAGGGACAAGTCACAGAGAAGAAGCCCAAGCAGATGACAAGAAGTACAGCAGCCAGAAAGAAGAGAGTGGCATAACTCGAGCCGCGGGAGAAGGGACTTCCGAGGAGATGACAATGACAATGACGCAAAGCACTGCAGGGAAGCCGAGCACGACAAGCACCAGACCGGCCCTTCGGAACAGAAAACCAAGAGCTTGATTCCTGCACAGTTTCTGTGACACAGATCAGAGAGCGTAAAGGAGGAGCAAAGGAAGCCGGACCGCCGTGCCAGAAAACCATTCTTCATGCCCAAGAAGCTCAGTTACAAAAGGAAGGAGGAAAGACGTGTGACCACCGGAGGGGCCACTTACAGGACAGGGGGACTTTAAACGCCGAGGGAAGAAGCTAACAGCAAGGAGACACTTGAAGAAAGTGGGCAAAGAGGTAGAGGAACCGCTTTAAACAGAAGGTGGGGAGACTCTGCTTTTGTTTTGCGGAGGAAGCAGAGGCCAGATGCCAAGAGAAAGTTTCCAGGGGCAACAAGGGTAAAGGCAACCCCGGGGCACAGAGCAGGGCACCGAAAGCGTCTGCCCAGGACCCTCTCTCTCATTTACTGCCAGTGGGGAAGGGGGCCGGGGACTCTCAGCATTCCGCATCCTAAAAAACAAATCAGCTGAAATCGAAGGCTCCCTCAAGTGTCGAAGCAGACATTTGATGAAGAGTGCCCACCAGTTTCAGGGTGGGACAATTCAATTCCTCATCGGGATTGCATTAGAACTTATCTATGCTTCCTGCCACTATCAGCTCAACCCACCGGGCATCTGTCCCCCAGTCGCCGTGTGCGAGGTGCTGTGCTGCAGCCACTCAGCAAGGTCTTCGCTGGGCACGATGCAACAGGCCACGGGGCTTCCACTACCCTCTGCAACTAGGGCGAAAAGCTGCTCCGGGTCAACCCCGCCCTAAATCGCTGCAACTCCAACTAAATGAAACCCGTACGGGAAGCTCGCCGAACATGTGGATACAACACAAGAAGGCTCCTGTCCCTTCGCAGGGGTGACGTCTCCCCATTGCGGAGGCCGAGGAGAGTGCCTAGCCTACTTCTTTCGGAGACAAAAGCAAACCCAGGACAACCTAATAACAACCCTTTAGCGTGTGTTACAGCAGGAAGAGACACAGGAGGAGTCAAGAAACCTGGGCTCAAGCGTGGCTCGGCCACATCCCACGCACCCCTGCTTGTCTCAGGGAACTCACAACCCTGCGATTCCCCATTACACAGTGAAGCAGCCGATCGGGACCGCTGTGCTGAGCCTGGCCGCCCATGCCCTTGGTTTATCTTCTGTGATTTTTTTCCTTGTTGAATCTTAGTTTATTAGATGTCCTAAAATTAATCCTTCTCTATTTTGCTTTTTGGTTTTTAAGGGCCGCACTCTTGGCATATGGAGGTCATATGACCTCCATTTCGACCAGACTAGGGGGTCCTATGGGAGTTGTAGCTGCTGGCCTACACCACAGCTCATAGCAACACTGGATCCTTAACCCACTGAACGAGGCCAAGGATTGAACCTGCATCCTCAAGGATGCTAGTCAGATTTGTTTCTGCTGAGCCACGATGGGAACTCCAACCCCTCTCTATTTTTGCAGGGTTTTTTCACCCCCCTCTTTTGGCCACCCCACGGCATATGGAGTTCCTGAGCCAAGGATCAGACGCGGGCTGCCGTGCGACCTAGGCCGCAGCAGCAGCAACACCAGATCCTTTAAATTACTGTGCGGGGCCAGGGATGGAACCTGCGTCCTGGTGCTGCAGAGACGCTGCTGATCTCGTTGCACCACAGTGGGAATTCCTGCAGTTGTTTCTTTTTTTTTTTTAAAGTTGACTACCACTACAATGTATGTCATCTGAAATATAAGCACTGCTGAGAAATCACTTAAATTTGCGACTTCTATGAAAAAGAGTTATGAACCTTTTAAAAACTAGCCTTACATATTCATATCTATTTTACAGAATTTGGGTGTGGTGCTGGTTGTAAAAATATTAAACTGAATCTGTTGCCTTAAATCCTTAACATCCTATTATACAAAAATTTAACCACTATCCCAATTTTCCACTCAGGATGATCCCTAACATCTCACTACTAAACAATAAAGTAAGTCAAAACACATTTGCAGGGCTTTCAAGCCTCATAAACTTTCTTTTTACCCTTCAAATAAAACCTAAAGGCCTAGAATTATAGAGAACTTTTTTTCCCCTTTATCCTTTAAAGAAAGAAGAAAAACAAGGTGGGGGTGAAAACACGGCCCTGAAAAGAAAAAGAATGACATTCCCTTTGTGGCTCAGTGGTTAACCCGACCAGGATCCATGAGGTTATGGGTTCAATCCCTGGCCTCACTCAGTGGGTTAAGGATCTGGCGTTGCCATAAGCTGTGGTGTAGGTTGCAGACGCGGCTCGGATCTGGTGTTGCTGTGGCTGTGGTGCAGGCTGGCAGGTGCAGCTCTGATTTGACCCCTAGCCTGGGAACTTCCATATGCCATGGGTGCGGCCCTAAAAAGCAAAAAATAAAAAGAAAAAAAAAAGAATGAAGTCTATCCTACTGCAGTTATAAAACTAAGACATGAAGGTCTTCCTTTCCACAGAGCCCAGCAGGAATCCCTGGCTCCCGGGAAGAGACAGTGGCTGGTTCGTGACATCCCGTACCGGACTCCGGGAAGACCAGCAAGCAACGGCTTCTGCTGAGTCCTTTCCACAGACAGGGGGCGTGGCCGCCACTGCTCTGACACGGTCAGGAGTCAGCCACTCTTGTGGGGAAGAGGGAGCTTCCCGCAAATTCAACAAACCAAATTTTCCTGATTCTAAGCCAGGAAGTACACAGAATTTATTTTCAGTGATTCTGGGGGGGGAAAAAAAAAACAAGAACTTGGGAGAACAATATATTTACATTTTAAGAGAAAGATGAGTATAAACAGCTGGTTCATAGATGGTATCTAAAAGTGCAGCCTGGTTTCTGGACTGCGCTGGAAAAAACAGAATGATAATAAGCACTTGTCTTGGGAAAAGTTTTTCATCTCTTATTTGACTTTCTAGTCGATGAAGAATAATTAACTAAACATGCAGGGGATGAAAGTGGTACAAATGGATGAATGCTATAAAAACAGATAAAAAAAACAGTGATGGACAAAGTGTCCATACGACAGAATTCCCTGCCAGGGCAGAGAAACACAGCGATGCTCGGCGGGGCCTCTGTGACCTTCCTCCAGCCTTTCTTCCTTCACCTCCGCTGGGAGGTCTGCTCAGGTAATGGCGCAAATGGCCGAGAGGCCCTCAGCATCAGCCGGCCGGGGTTACTCCAAGGTTACTCCAAGGTGTGCGGACTTGCATAGACACTACCCCTATCCCAGGAATGCCTTCCTCTCCCACCTCCCAAACGCGCACCCCTTCCTCAGCGGGATGGAGCTGGGGCTCCAGCGGGAGAGGAGAGAAAAAGGGGATCCTGACAAAAGGTAACGCAAGAAACGGTGTCCCTGATCTCCAAGTTCTCAAGGTCCAAACTCAGGAGCTAAAACAGACTTGGATAGCAAGGGACGCCTGCAGTGCAAACCCATGGCTACCGCAAAGACTTGGTGGCAGGGACTCCCTCCTGAAACAGAATAGGAAAGGGTACACTATTTTTTAAAAGAGCAAGCTGTAATGAGAGAATTGAGAAATGGCTACTGCACTGTAAGAAATTATAGCTAAGGCTTGGAAGCATGGCCAAGGGCATCAGAGCCAGCATAAAAGGGAGAAATATAAAAAGAAATACACCACGATGGTTCAGCCAGATGAATAATGAGCAGAGCCTTCTGATCTTTTCAGAAAGCACAGCACCAAGAGAAAGCACAGCACCAAGAGAGGACTTCGAGGAACCTCAACAGTGGCTGGAAGCTTCTGCTAGAAACGCAGGAGAAACACAAAGACTTAAACTCAATACCTGGCTTTAAGGCCCCTTTCCATCACCTTTAACTTAGTGAGCAGTTTTCCTGAGCCTTGGCTACGTTTTCTGCAAAATGGGAATGACGATACTTTTCTGAATTTATTATTCTGAGGGTTTAATGCGTTTTAAACTCATTTTAAACCCACAAAAGCCTATAAACTCTAAACAGATGCTATTACGTAAGTTGAGTTAAGAAAAGAACAAGGAACTATCCTATAGTAATGTATAATCCTGGAAAATGCCAGACAATGAAGAAAATACCTCAAGCATTGGCTCTTGACCTTGGCTGCACATTAGAACCACATGGGAAAATTAAAAACAAACAAACAAACAAAAAGCCCAGAGATGCTGATTTAATTGGGTCTATGGTGGGACCTGACTATCACTAATTTTTTTTCAAATGGAATTTTCTTTTTTTAACAATTCCATTTCTAATGTGAGGCCCAGACTGAAAAAGAACATGGCCAGAGAAACTGAAGTTTCACTTCCAAAAGCATTAAAACGTATGGGAGGCTCTCTTGTCATAAACGTATCAGATCAGGTAATTTGAATAAATTACCAGGACAGATACTCCTGCATCTGTCTCCACCACTAGGCAGTGATCAGGCATGTCTTAATATTATTTCCCCCAAACCTGGCAAATACAACACTCTACACAAAAGTAACAGTAAGTTAATATTTGAGCACTTGCAGTGTATCAGGCTTTATAAAACTGCTTACAGGCATTCTTTCCTAAAATTAATCCCCAGAAATTCCCTAGGCTGTTAAGTATTAACATTATTATTTACAGAGGAAAAACCTTGGGCTCAGTAACGTGAAGTAACTTGTCCAAAGTCACTGCTATTCTTTAACTTCATCTGATTAAAACGGCCTTAAAACATTTTTGTCCGTAAACATTGTGCTCAATAAACAATTTTTTCTCTCTCTTTTTTGTCTTATTTAGAGCGGCACCGATGACATATGGAGGTTCCCAGGCTAGGGGTCAAATTGGAGCTGTAGCTGCCGGCCTTCGCCACAGCCACAGCAACGCCAGATCCGAGCCACATATGTGACCTACACCACAGCTCACGGCAACACCGGATCCTTAACCCACTGAGCTAGGCCAGGGACTGAACCCACGTCCTCATGGATGCTAGTCAGGTTCATTAACCACTGAGTCACAAAGGGAACTCCAATAGATTTTTTTCTCTTAGTCAACTCAGGATCACCTAGGGTTTGAGATTCTTCGTTCTGAATGCCACGCTCAGTGCAGAGACAAAACATGTGTTGGACACTGAACCACAGCTGCACCAAGCCTGAGGCTTCAGGGAGTTTATTTGCTCTTAAATAAATCCTTGTTAATCAGTGTTTATTTTGCTATAATGTGCATTTTTTTCCTGTGACTGCAATATGGCCCAGAAACAAGAAGTTTATGCAACGGAGATGTTACTATTTGAGGAATAAACAAGGAGGAATTTGGACTATGTTGGAAGATCAGGTCGCAGCACGTGGCGAACCATGCCCTGCCTGGGTGTCCCAGGGTGCGAGAGAAGGCGAAGCAGAGCCAGCCCTCTGCCCTCTGAGAACCATCTGTCTCTCATCGACAGCTGTCAAGGGCAGGGTCCACCTTATGATGCTCAGACTCTCAGGCCGGTGGAGACGCTTCTGATCCCATCCACTCTTCCTTAGATCACTAGCTAGCAAAGCCTAGCCCACTCCGAAATCGGCCTGGGCCACCAAAACGTGTTCATGTATTTATTCATCAAATAACTCGAGAGGGTCTTCTTTTCAGTCTCCTGGACATTTTCCAACACGATCTAAGATTTTTCCCAACTGCAGCAAAATAGAGCTTTTAAAAAAAAAAATTTTTTTAAGGAGGAAGAAGGGGAATTTTGGCTACCAACCAACACAAAAAAACAACTATCCAGGGGAGTTCATATTGTGGCTATCCGACTAGTACCCTGAGGATGTGGGTTCGATCCCTGGCCTTGCTCAGTGGGTCAAGTAGGTCGCAGACGCAGCTTGGATCCCACGTTGCTGTGGCTGTGGCACAGACCAGCAGCTGTAGCTCTGATTCCATCCCTAGCCCTGGAACTTCTATATGCTGTGGCGGGGGCGGGGGTTGTAAAATGGAAAAACCACACAAACAAAAAACACTCAGTCCTGATGTGACCAAACGGTCATCATTTGGGAAAGGTAATAATAGTCTTCAACAGTTAGAACAGAAAAACTGAAAAAGCCATTATGACTGTCTAAGGAGTTGTTATATATTCCAATGCCATGGAATGTTACAGACATTTGAGAGTTTTAGAAAACACCAATAAACACATAATGAATTTAAGTGCAGGAGTTCCCGTCACAGCTCAGCAGTAATGAACACGAACAGCTATCTGTGAGGACACGGGCTCCATCCCTGGCCTCGCTCAGTGGGTTAAGGACCTGGCGTTGCCGTGAGCTGTGGTGTAGGTTGCAGACGCGGCTTGGATCTGGCATTGCTGTGGCTGTGGTGTAGGCCAGCGGCTACGGTTCCTATTCAAACCCTAGCCCGGGAACTTCCATATGCCACAGGTGTGGCCCTAAAAAGGAAAAAAAAAAAGTGGAAAGAAGATACACAACTACATTTGACCTTGATTTCAAACTTTTAAAAAACATTTTTAAAGACCTTTTTTGTTTTCTACCCTTATAAATATATACCAAAATAGTAACAATCATTTTCTTAAATTGGTAAGTTTTGCATGATTTTTTTCTTCTTTACACATTTCAGTATTTTCGGTTTTCTAAAATTAATTTTTTTTTTTTTGTCTTTTGTCATTTTGGGGTCACACCCACGGCATGTGGCAGTTCCCAAGGTTAGGGATCTAATCAGAGCTACAACTGCCGGCCTTCACCACAGCCACAGCCACGCGAGATCCGAGTCGCGTCTGCAACCTACACCACAGCTCACGGCAACGCCGATCCTTAACCCACTGAGAGAGGCCTGGGATTGAACCCGCAACCTTATCGCTCCTAGTCGGCTTCGTTTCCACTGCGCCACGATGGGAACTCCTAAAATGAATTGGTTGGTAACGATAACCAAGTGGCACGTAAGGGAGATCTTACAACAGCACACCCTGGTACTCTGCCCAAGGAACCCAAATCTAATGGAGAGAACGCAGGGCTGGCTAAAAACAAACAAACAAAAACAGACCTGATTTCTAGCTGGGGTTTCGGTCCCAGACCCCAGAGAATCAGGATGCACTGTTAAGAATTTCTCTGCTGACAAACTAGGGAGCCTTAAATCACAGTTTTCTGCCCATGTTAATCCTAAACCTTTGGATCTTCCCTCCAGAGGGAAAAGTGACAGCAGCCGGTATCAAAGAAGAATGAGCGGGAAAGAGAGAAAAACGGAGAGTTTATGCCTACAGCCACCCACTAGGGGCCTTTTTAGGCATCCCTGGTCTGCCAGGTGGGAGGTGAAAGCTTAGCCTGAGGACCAGAAAAAAAGACCAGAAAAAAAGAACAGCATCAGCTTCCTGATCAAGGGGAGGGAGGCAGAGGGGAAAATGGGCTTGGCTTATGAACTCAGCACAGGGCCCTGCTCACCAGCACAGGGGTCAACAAATGTTGCCGCTGCGGAAAACAGCTGGGCAGTTGCTCCAAGAGTTAAACATGGCATTGTCACACGACCCTGTAAGTTTAGTCCTAGGTTTATACTGAAGAAAAATGAAAATTATTTCCGCGCAAAAATCTGTAGACAAATGTTTATAGCAGCAATTCATGATAACCAAAAAGCAGACACAATCCAAATGCTAATCAACAAGTGAATGCATAAAATAGGGTATATTCATATAATGGAATATTTTTCAGCCATAAAAGGGAATGATGTATGGGAGTTCCCTTTGTGGAGCAGCAGAAACAAATCCAACTAGGAACCATGGGGTTGCGGGTTCGATCCCTGGCCTTGCTCAATGGGTTAAGGATCCGGCGTCACCGTGAGCTGTGGTATAGGTTGCAGACGCGGCTCGGATCCCGCGTTGCTGTGGCTGTGGTGTAGGCCGGCAGCTACAGCTCCTGTTAGACCCCTAGCTTGGGAACCTCCATATGCTGCAGGTGCGGCCCTAGATAAAGGCAAAAAGAAAGGACGAAAAAAAAAAGAATAGGATTTTCAGTGTGGAAGAAAGGAAATGCAGACGTCAGAGCAATGGCGTTAAACAAAAACCCTGACATCCTGAGGGGAATTATCCATACTAATTCATAATTTACTGTCTCTTTAAAACAAACTGCATTACTTCCTAGCTCTGTCTGCTTGGACATGGAGAAACCACGCACACCCCTAATGCCCAGATCATGGGCTCTCAGTACCATCTGCCACCAAAAGGAACCAGGGTTCCTTAAAGAAATGATTACAGAATCTAGAGCAGGAAACACAGAAGATGAGCCTGGAAAAAATTTCCAGCACCTTTGGTTTGACATCACAGATTACTAGCAGTATTGTCCAAAGGACTTAGTAGCCAACTTGCCCCAGTCACCAAAAAACGGGACAAGCTGGGCCTAATTATTGTACATAACTATGTAACTGACTGAAACACATCAAACATGCATTTCAATCCACGAGTTCGTACGGTTACAACAAAAATCTCACTAGCTTCACTTGGAAATCACGTAATTACTTTGAAAAACACAAGGCCAAGCACAAAACACCACGACCTATTTATCTTGCCTTTCTTCTCCAGATTTACTTTGGGGTAACCAGACAACGGACGAGGGCAAGAGTCTCTATAGAGTCTTCTAGCTAATAAGTGAGGAGGAATGTTAAAATGAAAACATCCAACCCTTAAATGAACTAACTAATGGATCAGGGACCAAGCACTGACGACTGCTAACACTGCGAGACACAAGCAGACAGGACAGCTTCGTGATGGAAGTTTATAACACAGCCTACCAACTATTTTACCAAAAAAAGCGTGGTTTTCAAAAATCTCAACCCTAAGCCTCATCAAGCTTCTGGATCTAACTTCCAGCCTATAGGAAAAGCAGGGAAAGAAAACTATTTTCACTGAAACTACCTACAGGAATAAACAGACAATCAGATCACAGGCAGCTGGCCAGCAGTGCTCTTCCAAGTGTGACGGCAGACAGGTGCCTCGCTGTGAACTTTTTTCACCAGCCCATGATGAGATAGGTACAGAAAGCAGAGGAAGCATTTAGAAAACAGAGCACATCAGCAAGTCGGTGTATGTCTTCCGAACCTCACTTTTCTTTTAATGGGGCCGGTTTTATGGATGCCTTTGGAAACTTCATTTTTCTGGAAAAGTTTAAATGCCAAGCTAAAGAAATGGATAGCACGTTTTGTGTGTAAAAGAAAAGATAAAGGGAATTTTTGAGAAGTGAAATGTTGTAATTACAGATAAGTTTTAAGATTCATCTGGCAGCAGTAAAAACTGCCAACAGGACAGAATGCAGAGATGCAAAAGGTACTCGGGTGACCAGAGCCAGGATAAGTAAGCATCATCTCCGTCACCACCTTCCATTTCTGGAAGACTTACCACATGCAAGCTTCTGTACCAAACCCTTCTTACAGCTTCTCCTGGAACCTCATAAAAGCCACGCAAGGCTGACGTTCTGGCTCTGCAACTTACCAGCACTGAACCCCTGTATCCTAATTTTCTAATGGAACAGCAATGCTTCTTTCCCAGGGCTGTTGCCATGATTAAACGAAAAAGCCGTATATGAATGTGCTTTGGAAGTGATCTGGTTCCACGCAAATAAATGGCATTTTCATCACTATGATTATGATTATTTCTGCAATCTCCTGAGAATCAGACAGCTCTGCTTTTCTCTTAAAGATGAAAAGACCAAAAGTTAAAGTCAAAGAATTCACTGGGCTGGTGATGATCTTACAAAGGTTCCTCGCGGCAGAGGCAACAAAAGCACTTCCTGACCGTGCTTTAGAAAGCGTGAACCCTTTGTTTGTGGATATGCTGTTTGCTACCATCCAAGCTCAACAACTGGAGGGAAGAAGCAACAGATGTTGTTGGGTGACTGGCCAATTCCTCTAGGAACTGCCACAGTCCGTGGCAGAAAAACAATGATTTCCAAACAGAGCGAGATCACAGTCCAGCGAAAGACAAGATACCCCGATGTGCTCCGGGGCAAAAACGTCCTTTGTTAAACACAAAGGTCATCTGAGGAACCGCCAACCAACGACTAATGAGCAGAGCAAACAGGGAGATTTTTGAAGGAACAAGCTACAGAGGACAGAACTTTGAATTACTCAGTTTTGAATGATTTCTTTTCCACTTCTATATATATATAAAAGGTTGTTTTGTAGAAAACATGAGGTCATTGTTTTCCACAGTCTTCACCCTAGGAAACAGCTGTGGGGAACTACACAAACAGAGAACACTGTCCTATTTAGCAGCCCCTCATTGTGACAAGTGCATAGATGGGGACAGGAAAAATCCATCAAACCACACGTCAGTAACAGAACAGAAGTGGCGGAGTCAAACTAAAAACTTGAAGCCTACAGAAAGGAAGATGTCAAAACAACTCACTCAGGACGAGGATTCGTGCTGTTACGTCCGTACGGATTTCAGAGCCATCTCCCCGTTCAGGCCGGATCAGCTCCTTTCCGAATGGGTCACCCCCAGTTTTAAATGACTCCCTTCACATAGTGCTAGCCTGATACCTGACAGACAGTCAGCAAATACAATGACAACCATGAGGCTTTCCCGGGACTCTTATGTTCAAATGCCACGGGACCTGGCGCCGAGCGTATCCACCCACCCCCAGAGCTGGTTTCCCTCTGTGCTTCCATCCCAGGACGCTCTGTTTCGAAAATCTCCGAGTTACCATTCGTCATCTTATTCACTCCTCACAGAAAGCTGCCAAGTGCCGTCGGTCTGCTTCTTCAAGTATACATTTCGCATGATGTGCAGAAGTCAGAGGAGGAGTTCCCTCTGTGGCTCAGCGGTTAACGAACCCGACCAGGATCCATGAGGATGAGGGTTCGATCCCTGGCCTCGCTCAGTGGGTTAAGGATCCAGGGTTGCCATGAGCTGGGGGTGTAGGTCGCAGACGCGGCTCAGATCCCGTGTTCCTGTGACTGTCGCGTAGGCCTTAGATGAAGCTCTGATTCGACACTTAGCCTGGGAACCTCCATATGCCACAGGTGTGGCCCTAAAATAGCAAAAAAAAAAAAGTCAGAGGAAAGGAGCCAGAGACAAGAAAAGAGAAAGAAATAATATCCAGCCCAATCTACTGGGAGGGGTCTAACTCTCCCTTACAACGCCGCCCAGGACTCTGCTTAAACTTGCCCAGTGATAAAAATTCTCTTACAAGAGGCAGTTCACTCCATTTTCAGACAACTTGCTCAAAAAATTTCTGGGTACTGAGGCATGCCACCCGCTTCTCCAATTTCTCCCTGCTCTCTCAAGCCTAAGTGAGGTCCGACCCACGTGCACAAGTGGCCCATCACCGGCACATCTGCGTCTACGACTGAGGCTGCTCTGAAGCAAGCTATCCTTGCTTGTGGCATCTTCAGTTCAGACCAACCCAAACACTGTGCACCTCCGACGAAGCGGTCCTGAGGCAGACAGACTCGCCGCTGTCAAGGGCCTCGCTGTGGACTGGGAGAGACGCGTGAACAGACTTAGCAGACAGAGTCAAAGTTCTCTACCCAATTTTTTTTTTTTTTTTTTGCTTTTTAGGGCCACACCTGCAGCATATGGAGGTTCCCAGGCTAGGAGTCGAATCAGAGCTATAGCCGCCGGCCTACACCACGGCCACAGCCACACCAGGTCGGAGCCACATCTGCGGCCTGTGCTGCAGATTTCAGCAATGCCAGATCCTTAACCCCCAAGGGGGGCCAGAGGATCGAACCTGCATCCTCACAGAGACAACATCAGGTCCTTAACCCGATGACCCACAACAGGAACTTCTTTTCTGCGCTGGTTTTAATCATGCCTAATATTACAGAACAAAAATAAATGTTTCACAGTGAGTGAAAAAAATAGCATGAAAAGAACAAACAACAACAACGCCATGTGGTACCGCTAAAAGTATCGATGGAACAAAACATAGAATTCAGAAATAGACTACAAAACTCTAAATATGGACAAGACTTTTATAAATAAGCAGGGTGATAACAATAATAATATTGGGTAACAATACAAGTCAACACCCACTTAGCACTGAGAGTGTGCCAAGCCCTCAGCCAAGTTTTTCTCTTATTTGTTTTTAAAGTGATAAAATGAGATGGATATAGTCTCATCCCCATTTTACAGATGAAGAAACTAAACCTAGAGAGTTAAGTGCCCAAGGTCCCACGGCTAATAAGTAGCACAGCCAGGACTGGAACGCAGGCTGTCTGGCTGGGCAGCTACACCTCCAAGTGAGCCCCTACCCTGGGAACTTACATATGCCTGGTGGGAAGCCCTAGAAAAGCAGAAAACATATATACCTACACACAAAGTAACAAAACTAAAACAGCAAGAAACTAAGAGAAATATCCATACTCAATGTGTCAAGGCTTAATGAAGCTGTTACCTTAGACACATCTACAGTCTTTGAAGAGCTATTACCAAGTTTTTTAAAAAGAAAAGAAGTTTCAAAATCCCAAGAGACACCCTGATTAAGTGGGATTTACTTCTGGAATGAAAAGAGGTTCAAAATATGCAAATCTATCAATGTAATATACCATACTAAGAGCATGAAGGAAAAACACATGATCATCTCAACTGATGCAGAAAAAGCACTTGACAAAACTCAGCATTCTTTCACGATAAACTCAACAAACGAGGAACAGATAAAAACTTTCCCAGTCTCATAAAGGCCATATCTGAAAAGCCCACAGCTAACATCATACTCAGTGGTGGAAGACTGAAAGTTTTTCCCCTAAGATCAAGAAATAAGACAAGGATGCCCACTTTCGGGAGTTCCCTTCGTGGCTCAGTGGTTAACGAATCCGACTAGGAACCATGAGGTTGAGGGTTCGATCCGTGGCCTCGCTCAGTGGGTTAAGGATCCGACGTTGCCGTGAGCTGTGGTGTAGGTTGCAGACGTGGCTCGGATCCTGCGTTGCTGTGGCTGTGGCGAAGGCTGGCAATTACAGCTCTGATGAGACCCTTAGCCTGGGAACCTCCATATGCCACGGGTGCAGCCCTAGATAAGGCTGGCGGCTACAGCTCTGATTAGACCCCTAGCCTGGGAACCTCCATATGCTGCCTGAGTGCGGCCCTAGAAAAGGCAAAAAGACAAAAAGAAAAAAAAAAGATATATAGCTATATAATTGAATCGCCTTTCTACTCCTGAAACTACTGTAAATCGACTATACTTCAATATGGAAAAAAAAAAAAAGACCCAGAAGTAAACCCTTACATATACAGTCAACTGATTTTTGACAAGGCACCAAGACCGTGAAAGAACAACAGTGCTAGGAAAACTAAATATCCACGTGCAAAAGAATGAGATTGTAACCTTACCTTACACCATATGCAAAAGTTAATTCAAAATGGATCAAAGACCTAAATATAAGAGCTAAAACTATAAAATTTTTAGTAGAAAGCATAGAGGGAAAACTTCCAATCCATGACATTTGATTTGGCAATGATTTCTTTGATAAGTCATCAAAAGCACGGGCAACAGAAGAAGAAAATAGATAAATTGGATTTCATCAAAATTAAAAATACTGGGAGTTCCTGTTGTGGTACAGTGGGTTAAGAATTCGACTGCAGCGGCTCAGGTCACTATTGAGGCAAGGGTTCAATCCCCAGCCCTGTGTGGTGGGTTAAAGGATCTGGCATAGGTCAAAGCGGCGGCTCTAATTCAATCCCTGCCCTGGGAACTCCCATATGCTGCAGATGCAGCCACTAAAAAAAAAGAAAACTAAAATTTGTGTACATCAAAGGACGGTTATCAACAACAATCCATGGGAGAAAATACTTATTAACCATATATACATATATTTTTTTTTTTTGTCTTTTTGCCTTATCTAGGGCCGCACCCGCAGCATATGGAGGTTCCCAGGCTAGGGGTCTAACAGGAGCTGTAGCCGCCGGCCTTCGCCACAGCCACAGCAACGCGGGATCTGAGCCACATCTGCAACCTACATCCCAGCTCACGGCAACGCCGGATCCTTAACCCACTGAGCAAGGTCAGGGATCGAACCCGCAACTTCATGGTTCTTAGTCGGATTCGTTAACCACTGAGCCATGACGGGAACTCCTATTAACCATATATCTGACAAGGGATTAATATCTAGAATAAAGAACTCTTGCAACTCAACAACAACAACAAAAAATCCAATTCAAAAACAAGGAAAGTACTTGGATAAACATTTCTACAAAGAAGATATACAAATGGCCGAGAAGCACTTGAAAAGACTGTCCAAGTCATTATTAAGTCACTAATGACTAATGATCAATGACCGTTAGTCATTAGAGAAATGCAAGTAAAAATCACAACGAGATAACATGCCACAGGCCAGGATAACTACTACCAAAAAAATAAAAAATAAAAATAACAAAGTGTTGGCAAGGATATGGAAAAACTGGAACCCTCACGCACTGCCGGTGGTAATATACAATGGGGTGGACACTGTGGAAAAGACTGAGCTTTTCAAAAAGTTAAACACAGAATCAGTATATGATCCATAACAACTAAATACAAGGACACACACAGATACTTGTGTGCTTGTGTTCATAGCATCATTATTCACAAGAGCCAAAAAGCAGAAGCAGACAACGTAAAAGCAGACATCTTAACTGGCTGTCCATCCAGAAAGGAATGGATAAACAAAATACAGTATATACATATAACAGAATATCATATGAAGAAATATAAGAAGAAATGAAATTCTGCTACATGCTATGACATGGATGAATAGTGAAGACATTACTCTAAATGACATCAACCAGACACAAAAGGATTGTGTATCGTAGTAATTCTATTTATATGAGGGACCTCGAACAGGCAAATTCATAAAGACAGAAAGTAGAACCCAGGGTTCCAGTGACTGCGGGGAGCGACTGCAGAGAGTCCTATTTGGGATGATGAAAAAGTTCTGGAAACAGACAGTGGCTGATGGTTGCACAATACTGTGAAGGTACTTCATGTCACTCGATTGTACCCAAAAGCAATTAAAATGATAAATTTTATGCAACATGTATTTTACCACAAAAAAAACAAATTGGGAAAAAATGCCAACAGATAGATGAGCAAAGAATGAATATAAACTGACAATAACAAAGTTAAATTATAAAGTCCAAGTCATTCTACAAATGGGTTGTGAGCACCTACCGTGCACCATTCACTGGGCTGGGGGAAGCCTGGGATCAAACCAGCAGCCCTGTGATTTTTTTACTAGTCAAAAAGATGTTCCTAAGCTTTTGGTGCTCTGGGAACATGTCTAGATGTTTGTCCCAAATAAATATCATGACAAGGCAAAAAGCTATACACATGATTCACATTCATTATAGTAATAAAAAAAAAAGAGGGTGAAATCACCAGTAAGAGGACTAGATGATTAAATTATCATTTAGCAATATGATGCCATATTTTATTAAACATTAAACAGTATTATGAGTATTCTTTAGAAACACGGAAAAATGTCTTATAAGTCGCAAGAAAAAAAAAAATCATAATCCAAACGGTCTGACCAGGATGACAGCAACGTAAAAAATACGCATGTATATGGACAAGAACAAAACTGTAAAGTGACGGCACTTTAAGGCAATGTGTTCAGAATGTTATCATCATGCTGCTCAGAGTTCAAGTTGAAGCTCTGACCCTCCAAGTGTGTACAGAACCAAACTAGATCAAGTCAAAATAACAGATTTAGTGCTAGTTTATGTTGCTGGCTTGAAAGACCTCAGAATGGGGGTTTTATAGCAAATAAAAATCTCCAGCCATGGGAGTTCCCATCATGGCTCAGTGGTTAACAAATCCGACTAAGAACCATGAGCTTGCGGGTTCGATCCCTGGCCTTGCTCAGTGGGTTAAGGAGCCGGCATTGCCATGAGCTGTGGTGTAGGTTGCAGACGCGGCTCGGATCCCGCGTGGCTGTGGCTGTGGCTGTGGCGAAGGCCGGCGGCTACAGCTCCTGTTAGACCCCTAGTCTGGGGACCTCCATATGCCAGGGGTGCAGCTCTAGATAAGGCAAAAAGACAGGAAAAAAAAAAAACTCCAGCCAAAACTGTCCTACACTACTGAACATTTTCCTCCCTGAATCACCATGGGACCTCAGAAACAACAGGTCTCAAACAGAATTCAGCACCTCTGAAAAGTTGTACGCTGCCTCTGTTTCCCAAATGGGACCAGCTCCGAGAAGCTACGATGTACTCTGTTCTCCTTGAACCCGTCCCCCTAGTTCTATCCCTGCCCTCTCTCATCCTCACCCCATCTAGCCTCAGTGTCCCCCGCCTCTGAATGATCATCGCTTTAAAAAAATAAGTAAAAGAAAAAGACAACCATACCGTAAGCCTGGGTGAAGTTGCTTGGTGGCCGCCCTCACAAGACGCTATTCTCTGATGCGACACCCGAGGACCTGGGTCAGGGATCCATCCAGCCCCACCCAGAGCAACACTCAGTGACCTCCTCCCCAGTCTATACCGCCAGCACCGCCCCAGCCCTTCTGCTCCAGCCGCCGAGACCTTGAAACTGCTTTGAATCATCCAAGGTTGAGGTTCAAAGCCTTTGCACCTGATGAGTTTTTCTGCCCTGGAAAGACCGTTCCCGCCTCTCCCTTCAGCCACCTAGAGGATTCCTACCAAATCCTTCAAGACACAGTTCAGGTATCCCCTATCCAGCCCCCCAACCCTTCTCCCTCCCCGCTCAGAGGGCCTCTCACTTACGCCCCCATCACAGCGCTCGACCTACCCGACTGCAATTGCCAGCTGTCCCTTTCAGACCCTGAATTCCGTAAGGACACGCACCAGCTCACTCATCTTCACCTTCCCCGTGGCTCTCAGCACAAGACCAGCAGAAGAAACATGCTCAAGGAGTTCCCGTCGTGGTGCAGCGGAAACGTATCCGACTAGGAACCATGAGGTTGCGGGTTCGATCCCTGGCCTCGCTCAGTGGGTTAAGGATCTGGCGTCACCGTGAGCTGTGGTGTAGGTTGCAGACGCGGCTCGGATCCTGCATTGCTGTGGCTGTGGTGAAGGCCGGCAGCTATAGCTCCTGTTAGACCCCTAGCCTGGGAACCTCCATATGCCGCAGGTGCTGCCATAAAAGGACAAAAAGACAAAAAAAAAAAGAAAGAAAAGTGCTCAAAAAATCTGTGACTTAATGAAACATGCCTGCAAAATACCAGCCTGAATTGGATTCCTAACAGTAGTAAACCGATGCTCCCGCAGGTCTGCACTGTATTCAGGGCTAGGAGCAGAGGGTCAACCTAAGTAAGCCAGGTTTCATGACTCCGCTTTCCTGGCTCTCCACCTCTCTCTCTGACTGCTGCACCTTCAACAATTCCTCTAAGTCCCTGCCCCGCCCTGTCCTCTTATTTTTAGTTTCCCCCGAGGCCTAGCCTTGGGCTTCTGACCTTAATGCTCCTGGCCTCAATAATCACCTCTATGTAGCTGAATCCAGTCTACACAGCTAGTCCTAATCGCCTCGTATTTCCAACCGTCCACTGGACTCCTCCGATATCCCATGACCCCCAAGCCCCACGTTCAAATTAAATTCACAATCCCCAGCCCTGCACCCCTTTCGGACCGCTGCATCTCCATCGGAGAGCCCCTTACTCTCTCAGTCACCCAGTCTGAACCTCAGTGTCCCCTTCACCTCGCCACCGCTGGGCGTGTCCTTACTGACGCCAAGAGGTCTCCAAACGCCTCTTTGGCGCGCCCTTGACCCTTTCTCTTCCTCAAATCTTCCCTCTCCCTGCATTCACTTTCTCCTCCGATTCATTTTTGCTCACCGTCAGACCCCACTTTTCTAAACCCCTTTTTTCCATCCAGTCGGAATCTGCGCAGCTCGGGCAGCTCCCACTGAAATCATCATGGATCGCGACCTCAAGGCTAAACTGCTGTGCCGGATTTCCAAGGCCACCCATGATGTGTCCCCTCGCATGGGAGCCATCGACACTTGTTTCCCCTTCTCTCCAAACCGGGGCGGTTCACACCCAGGGCCAGTTTTGTTCCCCCCCAACAACACACACGCGCTTGGCAATATCTGGAGACCTTGGCAATGTCTGGAGACTCTTTCGATGACCGCGACGGGAGGGGAGCATTCTCAGCATCCAGTGGGACGTGGAGGCCAGGGACACTGCTCGGCACACTACGACGCCAGGGCAGCCCCCACAACCAAGCCTTATCTGGCCAATGACGCCAAGTACGGCAGTGGCGCTAAGGTTAAAAAAAAAAAAACTGATCCAAATCAAATCTTCACAGCAGAGAGTCCTGAAGTGGGCAGGCGTGAGATTCCCTAGCTGTCCCGGGTGTTTTATTTCCCCCCCTGCTGGTCCTCACGCTCCTCTCAGGCTTTCTCGAGACTCCCGTTACCACCCGAGCGGGAGCCGCACACGGTAGGTGGGTGCATCCTGAAGAGACGGCACCCGTTTCAGGAAAGAATGGATACGGGGTGCCTCGAGGAAACAAAGCGGAGCCGCGCGGGAGAGAAGAGAGCTACATCTGCAAACTGTAAAACTAGAGAGTCACTTGTAAGAGGAAGCACACGGCAGGGGCGAGGCCCCAGCGTGCAGCAAGGACGGGTCAGAGTCCTTCGCTGGGCGGCCTGGCAAGGTGCGTCAACACTGTGACTGCACGTTCCCTCAGACCCAGCAACACCACGTCTAAGACTCACTCCTTAAACAAGGAGCCTTGGGAGTTCCCATCATGGTGCAGTGGTTAACGAATCTGACTAGCAACCATGAGGTTGCAGGTTCGATCCCTGGCCTCGCTCAGTGGTTAAGGATCCGGCGTTGCCGTGAGCTGTGGTGTAGGTTGCAGACGCGGCTCGGATCCCGCGTTGCTGTGGCTGTGGTGTAGGCCGGCAGCTACAGCTCCTGTTAGACCCCTAGCCTGGGAACCTCCATATGCTGCGGGTATGGACCTAAAATGAAAAGGCAAAAAAAAAAAGGAGCCTTGATTTCATACGCGATGCGCGTGGAAGGACTGGCTATAATGGTTAAAAACTTTATACCACTGAAACATCCATCAGAGGGCTTCCATACAACCATTAAAAGGGAGGGAGGAACTGGAGTCCCTGCTCCTTGTGGTTCAGCGGGTTAAGAATCTGACTAGTGTCCATGAGGATGTGGGTTCGAGCCCTGGCCTCCGCTCAGTGTGTTAAGGATCTGGCGTGGCCGCAAGCTCCAGTGCAGGCTGCAGATGTGGGTCAGTCTGGCCTTGCTGTGGCTGTGGTGTAGGCCAGCAGCTACAGCTCCGATCCAGCCCCTAGTCTGGGAACCTCCATATGCTACAGGTGCAGCCCTGAAAAGACAAAAAAAAAAAAAAGAATGAGGTGGACTTGGACGTATTAACCAAAAACAATGGAAGCTATGCTAATTGTGATATGTTTTCAAGTCCAGGGAAGGGCCAAGTTCCAGAACTCTGTGGGTAAAGCAAGTTCCAGAACTCTGTGGGGAATAGGAGCCCATCCAGGTAAAAGACGTGTTTACATATGCATTGAAATGGTCTGAAAGGATAATATTTTTAAGGAAGATTTCCGAAAGTGCCTAAGTCTCAGGAGCAACAGCACATGTACAAAACTAGCTGCAACTGACCCGGCTGCAACCTTAGAGGGGAAAAAATGCTACTGTTTCGGCACATCCTCCCTGCCTGTTTTATGTTGAGACCTGTGGTTTCAGCGGTTGTACTACCAAGGCCACCACGAACCAGCGCTCAGGGTGTGCATCAGCGCTGCTGGGACAAAGCGGGAGGTCAGAACGGGCTCTGCTTCCTCTGCCTCTAGTCAGCAGTCAACCACGGCTTCCTAACCCAGAAGGGCTGAGGACCGATCACAGCTCACCCAAGTCCCCTTCCAGGTCTAAAATCCTTTTTTTTTCTTTTTTCAGGCCCGCGGTATATATGGAAGTCCCGAGGCTGGCAGTCAAATTAGAGCTGCAGCTGCCGGCCGAACCTACAACCACAGTAACTTGGGGTCAGAGCTGCATCTGCGACCTACGCCACAGCTCCGCTGGGTCCTTAACCCCCTGAGCAGGGCCAGGATGTCCCCAGGAGTGCAGGGGCAGGTGGAGAACCATGACTCTAAGCGTGGGAGAAAAATATCCACACAGAAAGAGGAAACAGCTCGGGAAGTTTCTTTACAAAGCTTGGACCAGTCCAAACCATTACATTCAGAAAACAAACATTCAGCCTTAACGTTCAACCTTAACCTAGCTCATCCAAACCAAAAATCCGTGGACCCGGCAAAGCTCCTAAAACCGAAAGCAAGAAAGAATTCTAATTGAAAATCTTACAAACAAAATTGGTAGTAACTTAAGGAAGTTTTGAAGATGATGTTCAAAATACATTCGAAGACACACAAGATGCCTTTTGGAGACCTCTGGGCAAATTATCTTAAAGTGGCAAAGTGGTTTCATCTCCTCTGCCAACTGCTAACGGCCGCCTGGAGCCCAGCGTTCAACAGGATTCTGAGGCTGATATGAGCTCAGCAGAAGAGTCTGTGCGGCAAATAACAATGTTCGCCACCACCGGGTGAGGGGGGCCTGGGGACCAGGCGGCCAGCATCCACGCTCTTGGTGTTCGACTTCCTCTGAGCTTCACAGGCAGGAACAGCGGCTTCTCCAAAATGCGAGTGCCTGGCGCGCGTGGCAGGGGGGTCCCCCCTTTACCCACAACTTCTACGAAAGCAGGAAAACCCAAACACTGCCTTCCTGCCTCCACGGCAGCCGAGGCTGCAGGAGATGAGACAGATGTCAGCAGAAGCCTGTTTTTGGGGAGGGGGGGGGACTTCTGAAAGAACTTTCATTTCCCTCGTGACCTCCAGCCTTGAGTGGGGAGAATGCCCTGAGGTGACAAACATTAAGGCCAAAAAGCCAGTCACTGCTAAGGGCAACAGAAATGGCCTGGGCCCTAATGGGCCCGTAAAGCCAGGGCACCTTAGAACCACCTACCTCCAGACTTCTTGCAGGTGAGTTAATTCAATATCTCTCTCGCTGAAGGCACCATCAACAGGGCTTCCTCTTTCTGGTACCAAACTCATGCCTCACAGACTAAGTAAAGCTTCAGCGGGTGGGAGGTGAATGAATGAATGAATGAATGCAAAGTGAAATCTCCTCAGGGTGCAGAAGATTCCATTTTTTTAAAAAACAAAGCCTCCAAGAATCTGTTCCACTTTGCCAAAGCGTGACTACACATCAGCCTCTGCTTTTTGGAATTATTGACCCCTTTCTGTTATAGCATTTTAATGGATAAAAAAAAAAAAAGTGAACACGGCCTCTTAAAAAGCAATGGAAATGTCCACATACAAAACAGCTGTAGAAACTGATTTTCACGTTTTGGAAAAGAAGAGAAAACCAAACTGGAAACACTGGGCTCTGACCTTGAAAAGTTTGCAGTTTGCTGTGGCTGCTTCCAGGTAAGTAGAGACCAAAAGGAAAAAGAAAACAACTGACAGCGGCTGGCTGGCTGCTACTCTCTCCTACTTTCTCATTTTGAAATCTCTGACATGGAGACCTCCTCTTCCTAGCCCCGATCCCAGTTAAGGATCTCCATTCCAGCTTCCAAGATCAAGCAGCAACCGTTTCTTATTTTTGAGAAAAACAGGCCAGGACAACATAAACAATATAAATAAAAGGTACGTCAGACGTATTAAAAGGGGAGGAGTGCGCCTTGACAAGTCTGTTCCTCAGCAAGCAAACAGGTCCTCAACCGAGTGCTCAGTCCTTAAACAGCTTTTACCATTTTATATTTTAATCCAAACGTTCCCTCTTACTAAAATATGTGTACTTTAGGGAAAAAAAAAAAAAACCCTCCACAGCACCAATGGAAAGCCAGTACCACCTGCCATAGATAGAAGACAAATGCAAAAATAAATCCAATGAAAACACAATCATATTAAATTCTATCTACTGTTGGTTGCCTACTCAAGTCTCTAAACTTGAGGCTTATTCTCCCTTTTTCTTAAAAAAAAAAAAAAGGTGAGAGAGTGAGCAAGAGGTGTTATAGACAGGCTACCACCAAGCTGAGACTTGCTCTTGGGCAGAATCAGAAAGAGAATGAAAAGGAATCAACTTTTTTTTTTTTTTTGTCTTTTTGCCTTTATGTAGAGCCGCACTCGCGGCATATGGAGGTTCCCAGGCTAGGGGTCTAACAGGAGCTGTGGCCGCCGGCCTTCGCCACAGCCACAGCAACGTGGGATCCGAGCCACGTCTGCAACCTTCACCACAGCTCACGGCAACGCCGGATCCTTAACCCACTAAGCAAGGCCAGGGATCGAACCCGCAACCTCATGGTTCTTAGTCGGATTCGTTAATCACTGAGCCACGAAGGGAACTCCGAAAAGGAATCAACTTTTTGACCATGTGATTTCATTCTATTTTATTCTATTTATATCTATTTTCCACCTAAAAGTACCCCTTATGCCATCTCAAATCATCTTCCCCCTTTGCTAGAATAAGAGCCCATTTCCCCAGGGCAGCCTCAACAACCCTGCCCCATCTGGCCCCAGCCCACCCCTCGCACTCAGGTTTCCCCTCTCTTGCTCCCACAAGGACCCAAGAGCCATATCCAGCCTGTTTCTGTATGGCCCATGAGCTGAGAATGATTTGCAGAGAGGATACCGGTAATCAGTTTGATGATAGCAACCATTAATTTTGAACTCCAATTCAGCTAAATATTATCCTCTCCGAAAAGGGAGTCCCATTCGTCTCATTACAAGACCTGTATTACAAAATATTGGGCTCAATTATTATAACACATGTGAGGCAATAAAAATGTCTAGAAATGTGTTTTTCTCTTGTTACTTAAGTACTACACAATGTCCTCGATTTTTGCATCTCTGACCAGCAGAGCCAAAAACATTCACAGAATGCATCTGCCCGGCCCAGAGGGACTCTGCTGGTCAAATGCCCCAAAACCTTTGGGTCGCCCACCCTTTCCTTACACTTGCCAACTGATTCCCGCAAGCTCGCCAAGGCTGGCTCTCCCTGGGGTTACTCAAGTTTCAGAATGTCACCTGCCCCCAGGAGTCACACCAACCCTGCCCCTTCCCACGGGAAGTACCCTGCCAGCACAGCAATCATATCACCAAGTTTTACTTCCATCAAACCGCTACTTGACGTTACCTCCGTTAACTTATTAAAGCTCGGATCAGCTAAAAATAATGGCAGCAAGTACATTTTACGGACCGGGTTGAACCCTAGAAAAGCGCCACTCTGTAAGTCCGGGCAACTTCATACCGTTCAAGCCAACGCAGCAACTTGTTAGCATCTCACAGCCACCTGTGCGGCAGGTGCCAGGTGAGGAAACTGGCCCAGAAAGACGCACGGGCTTGCCCGAGGTCACACCTCCACAAAGCGGCAGCACAAGGATTCGAATCCAAGCTCGATATTCCCGCCCCCAAGAATATAAGTCCCAGGAAGGCGGATGATGGGCCTGTCCATGGTCCCATCGCTCCCCTTTTCCGGGCAGGGGGCCCCGCACGCAGCAAGCCCTTATCGCGCCACGAATGAATGAGCGGCTCTCCCTTAAGAGGCGCCTCGTTCTCCGGGCAACCAGCGCTTCGGTCCGCCAGCCGCGATCACGGCCGCGAAGGATGCTCTCGCGCGGGCGGGAGCCCGAGGCTCACCTTGAAGTCGCGGCTGTGCTGCGGGGTGTACTCCAAGGTCCACAGGGCCCGCACCAGGTGCGCCAGCTGCTCGGTGACCTCGCCCCGGCCCTGCGAGCTGCGGCCCGCGGGCTGCTCGGGGTCAGGCGAGGGCTCGGGCCGCCCCGCGCGGTACTGGCCGAGTGCCAGGTACTCGGCGAAGAGCTCGGTGTTGCTGAGGCACTGCAGCGTGGCGTTCATGAAGCACGTGTTGCCGTGGTTCCGAAGCCCCGCCACCCCGGGCACCGGCTCCGCCGCGCTGGCGGGCGGCGCGGGCGAGGCGGGCGGCGGCGGGCACGGCGGCGGCGTGGGCGCGGCAGCCGGCCCGGGCGGGAAGCAGCTGCGGAGGCCGCCGCGGTCCGGGGCGGCGCCCTCGGAGCTGAGGTGCGAGAGCGTGGACAGCGTCTTGAGGACGCGACTCATGAAACTGCCCACCGAGCGCGCCGACGACGGCGACGAGGGCGCGGCCGGCCCGGGGCCCCCCGCGCCGCTGCTGCCGCCGCTGCCGCCGCCGCCGCTCGCGCGGCCGCTCCGGAACAGCCGCTTGCTGAAGGAGCGCTTCTCCTTCCCGCCCGCCGCCGCCGCGGCCGCCGGCGGCGGCCCGGACCCGGGCGCCGTTACCTTGGACATGGCGGTGGCCGCCGACGCTCATCACCGCGCCCGCCCGCCCGGCCCGCGGCCCCGCCACGGCCGCCGCCGCATCCCGCCGCGCCGCGCCTCACCGGGCCGAGGGGCTAGACACCCCGCACACCTCAGAGCGCAGTCGAGCGAGCGAGCCAGCGAGCGAGCGAGCAAACGAGCAGCTGCCGGCGGGGCTGGCGGGCGAGCGCGAGATCCGCCCAGCTGGACCGCTCACGTGACCCGCTTCCCGACGCCGCCCGGCCGGCGCTGAAGCCTCCCTAGCCGCCATGTTGACTTCGGGAATGGAGCCTTGTCTCCAATGACTAGCGGCTCCGGGCGCGGTCCCGCTGTTTGAAGCCCAAGAGAGGCCATGTCTAGTGTGGGCAAGGTCCAGGCGCCCAGGAGAGCGCACGGCTAGCGCGGGATGGTGGACCCCCACCCCGCCCCGGGGTGGATCTCGGTCTTCGCTGATTTGACCGTGGAGGTCTTGAGAAAGTGCAGGAATCGGGATGTCGCCCCTTACCAGACCCTGGAAGAGGACATGGATATGGCCTTGACCGATCCTGGGCAAGCCAGCCCCGCCCAGCTCCCGAAGGACCCTGACCGTCTGGGTGCCCACCCTAACGCCATCGCAAAGCCTGGCACGTCCCGGCAGGCTTGTCTTCCAGGCGGGGCTTTGGCGTCGCAGTGGAACAATATTATCAGAATAAACTTCCTTTTCACACCAGCCTTTTCCCTTCCCCACCCCGCTTCTGCCATCATTCATTCAACAGTTACTGCCGTGTGCCAGTCCTAGACTCTGGGAATACCACGAAGTGTGAAATTAACTGGGTTTCTGCCTACCTTCCTGCTAGTGTTGAGAGTAATAAAGCATTGTGCTGAGTGTGCAGTACCTCCTTCAGTCTCAAACTCAATTCCTTTGAGATTGCTAGACCTGTACCCATTTCAAATCCAAGTATGTTTCAAAGCCCCTGGGCTTGATTTCTAAACAAAAGTCATAGACACACAAAAATCAGAAGGATCAAGACAGGTCATATCAGTGAGTGAAGGATTCTAATGATCGTACAGATCATTATTAAAGTGGCTTGACTCAGTGTAGGGGATAAGGAATGGTAAACTGCAAATCAACTCCTTCTAAAGCGAGTGGCTGCCACCCAGCTCCAGCCACTTGTTCTCATGCAGAAATGAGGGTTTAGATCATCTGATTTTTTTGTTAATTTTATTTTACCTTTTGGTGGGCCACACCAGGGGCATATGGAGGTTCCCAGGCTAGGGGCTGAACCGGAGCCACAGCCACG
This sequence comes from Catagonus wagneri, assembly GCA_004024745.2. Taxonomy (NCBI): domain Eukaryota; kingdom Metazoa; phylum Chordata; class Mammalia; order Artiodactyla; family Tayassuidae; genus Catagonus; species Catagonus wagneri. Next base: position 196,744 of record PVHT020000062.1, read on the forward strand.
CAGGATCCGAGCCGCATCTACAACCGATGCCACAGCTCATGGCAACGCCAGATCCTTAACCCACTGAGCAAGGCCAGGGATCAAACCCACAACCTCATGGTTACTAGTAGGATTCGTTTCTGCTACACCACAACAGGAACTCCCGCATATGATTTTTTTTTTTTAAGAGAAGGTGGAAATCCTGTTTTTAAATGGGTTGGTTCAATTTTTTTTTAAAACCCCTTTTTTTTTTTTTCGGGGCTGCACCAAAGGCATATGGAGCTTCCCAGGCTAGGGGTCGAACTGGAACTGTAGCCACTGGCCTACACCACAGCCACAGTAACATAGGATCCAAGCCGCATCTGCCAGCCACACCACAGCTCACAGCAATGCAGGATCCTTAACCCCACTGAGCAGATCCAGGGATCGAACCTGCGTCCTCATGATTGCTAATCAGATTCGTTAACCACTGAGCCACGAAGGGAACCCCCAATATTTTTTTTAAATAGTGTGGAGGGGTATATCTTTGTGCTACCTTCAGTTCCAAATCCACGGGTTGTCAGCTCCTCTCTGTAGATTCTCCTCTGTGCTAACCCTTAGCTGAGTTCTGGTCACTGCAGAAGGGACAAATCAGGACAAGGAGAGGCTTGCCCCCATTTATAACACAAACCCCCACCTTACACCGTATTGCTTTTCGTCTCTGGCCTCCACCCCACAGTAAGCGAGACCCTTATGATGACATGTGAATGGATTCCTTGCGCTAGCCCCCCAGATCATCTCCATTCCCACCTCCTAGTCAGAATATTCATTCCTCGCTGTATCTTGAGCTCATCTGGACTCAGGCAGGCAGTCTGATCATTCATACTAAAGTAGGAATGCAATAGCCCTCAAACAGACAGGTTTAAGTTTTTTCTTCAAGGAAAATCATGAAGGAGGAAGGGACCAAAAAAAAGAGGGGGTTAGCTTTTGGTGAAATTTCAAGCAGTCTGACATTTTATCACAATATCCAGCCAATATTTTCAAAGCTTTTTTGCTTGCTTGCTTGTTTCTACTAGGTGAGAAGGGTCTTGGGGCTGTGATCTCTGCAGATTTCAGCCTGACTTGGAAGGTGGCCCCCAAGGGTTACTTCCCTCTGCGGCTGCTTCTCCTCCTCCTCCTTCTCCCCCTTCTTCTTCCTCCTTGTCCCCTCCTCCTCCTCTTCTCCTTCCCTTTCTTCTTTTTAACACTTTTCCATCTTGGGCTCGCGTCTACAGCAACCATCACCTTTGCACAAAACCCGCCAAAGACTGTCAGCTCTTGAGGCTGAGACTAGATCTGTTTTGCTGACCATAGATGCCCAGCACTGACCGTAGTTCTAATAAAAGTTTGATCAAATGAATAATTTGCCGTGGAGGGAAAGTGAGCACAGCAACAGCTTTTCATCCCTCTATAAATTGTATAAGCCATTGCAGTGTGACAGCCCCCCTCCACACACACACACTCTTCAAACACCTGCTGTTTATCTCTTTGCTTTTCTGCCTAAACGTTCTCCCTAAAGCCAGGGAACTCGCTATGTGGAGTTGAATTAACAAGTTCCCTCCCTTAACAGGGGCAACCCTCAGCCAGTGGGAAATATCAGCTGGTGGAAGACCCAGCCTCCCATCCTTTGGATGGACAGCATCTAACAGAGTTTTTCAGAGACTCCCCAGCAGGACTGAGCCCCCAGTTGCGCTCTGTAGTAACCAGTTCAATGCACCCTGCTCTGAATTTTTTTTCTCCTGTCTCCGTCTTCGTACTCCCTCACGTCTGCTTCCAGGTTCCCCTCCCAAAATAGACTACCTGCATCCGGGTCTTTGTCTCAGGCTCTGATCTAAGGGGAACCCAAACTGAGTCACTTTCATTAGAGCTGGGGACTTCAAACCCAAGACGCATCTGGAGCTGGTCAAGATTAGGTTTTCTCCTAGCTGCTGCAAACCATCCTTGGCCTTTTTCACCAGTAGATCCTGTCCACGTGACCGTCCTGACAGCTGCTTTCCAGAACGTGTTTCCTTCCTTTACCGCCATGGGTGCCTAGCCGATAATAAACTAAACTAGTGTTCTTTTAAAACTAAAAACTGAGAGTGGTCAAAGGCCAGCGGAAGTCTACTGCTCTGCTTCTCTTCTTTATACTGGAACCATGGGCAAAATACAACCCCACTCTCTGCTCTCCTTGCTTGCAGAGCGAGCCACCTGGAATCCCACGCCTGTCATACCCTTCCAGGTTATTAGGGCACCTTAGCACCTCCTTAGCACCACCACCAGGGGGCAAGCCAGGGCTCACCACACCCCTATGAACACTGTCCCCTGCCCTAGCCCAGGACTACCAAGTTGCCACTCCCACCGTTTCCCGCTAGAATGTAGCTGAAACCCAGAAAGTAGTTGCTAAAGAAGATGAGGTACGTATGCACAATGGAATATTACTCATCCATTAAAAGGAAAGAAATAACGGTGTTTGCAGCAACGTGGATGGACTTAGAAATTATCATGCTAAGTGAAGTTACTTAGCCAGTGAGACACCAACGTCATATGCTATTGCTTACATGTGGAATCTAAAAAAAGGACACAATGAATTTCTTGGCAGAACAGATACTGAAGCACAGATTTTGAAAAACTTCCAGTTTCCAAAGGAGACAGGTTGGGGATGGGGATGCAGGGGGTGGGCTGGGGATTTGGGCTGGAAATGCTATAAAATTGGGTTGTGATGATCGTGGTACAATCATAAATATAATATAATTCATTGAGTTAAAAATAAATAAATAGCAAAAAAAAAAAAAAAGCAGTGCTTTTGTTGACCGGTAATCAGAGGCTGGTTTCCTTGGTCACCAGAGTCTGGCGGAATAGGATTCTCTCTGATGCTCGGCAGGTAGGACCGTCCTCCAGCGCCCCCTGCAGTCTGGCGTTGCGGAATGGCTTGCTCCCCGCCCCCACAGGGTCAGGGTCAGGGTCAGGCAGTTTGATCCAGACCTATGGGCTCTTGCTCCAGCTGTATTCTCTCCCCAAGCCTCTTCATTTACCCAACACTTCCTTATCCTTAGACTCTCACCTTAGGTGTCACCTTCTCCAGGAGGTGTTCCTTCTGCGGACTCTCTTGACACCTCTCAGTAATGACACTGATTTTACCGCGACAATCAGCTTACAGTCTGTCACCTGTCCTACGGTATAGGCTTCGACCCGACAGAAGCTCATCTCACTTGTTATCGAGTGATGCGTAAGGTAGCCATTGACGAGCACATTGATTATTTGGCAACAGGATATCCAGACGACATCCTGGAGGTCCCGTCATGGCGCAGCAGAAACGGATCCGACTAGGAACCATGAGGTTGCGAGTTCAATCCCTGGCCTCGCTCGGTGGGTTAAAGACCCAGAGTTGCCATGAGCTGGGGCGTAGGTTGTAGACGTGGCTCGGATCTGACATTGCTGTGGCTGTGGCGTAGGTTGGCGTCTGCAGCTCTGATTGGACACCTAGCCTGGGAACCTCCAGGTGCCATGGGTGCGGCCCTCAAAGCAACAACAACAACAAACAAACCAACAACAACATCCAACCTCCTTAATGAAGTATGTGAGCTCCCTTCCCAGTCTGGCCTCTCCTCTCATTCATTCTAGGCTTATTGGTCCCCGCGGGGCCCCAAAGCCATCCTATCCCAGCTTGACCAAAACAGACTCGGAAAGGAATCCTTGGTTGGGGCGCTCAGATGGTCATTCTTTAAGACCCACCCCTTGCAAATCTTGCCCCCCTCGCTCTCTGTCCCCACCCCTTACCCCAGACTCGGGAAGCACAAACTAGACACGGCAATGCCGTGAGCACTGTCACGACCTCAACTTGGTCCGTCACAGCCACTGTCTCCATAAGCTGACCCCTTGGGCCAAAGCTTGTGTAAATTTCACGTTATGACGCTTATGGACAAATTCACCTCCAGAAAGGTTTTATCCTGCCAACAGGGGGCCTGGGGGTGGGGTGGGGACGGCATCACCCAAAACCCAAGACAGTGTGGCATTTTCCAGTATTTTTCACACTGGCAAAATTTGACAAACCAGAGATGGCGCGTCTGTAGGCGTGAGGCTGAACATCATGCTTTGGTCTATTGCCACCCAACATCTAAATGGATTTCCGATTTGAAGGGGTTAACAAATCAGGCAGGACGAGTCAAACGCCATTATGATGATTGAGCCGGGGTTGAGGGGGAGAAGGGTACCCCTTTTCCACCCCTGGAAGCTAGAGGTGCAGGAAGATGACCGAAGACCAGTCCCATGCTCCACCGGGATCTTAGCCCTGGATGTATGGACACAGGCTTAGCTGGAGATAATGCAGCAAATTATTATTTTTTGTATGTAAATTTTATTTTATTTTTTTCTTCCTTAACATCTTTTTTATTTTTTTTTATTTATTTATTTTTTCTGCATTATAGCTGGTTTACAGATTTCTGTCAAATTTTCCAGCTGCACCGCGTGGTGACCCAGTTACATGTCGGCATGTGGAGGTTCTCAGGCTAGGGGTCTAACAGGAGCTGTAGCCGCTGGCCTCCACCACAGCCACAGCCACAGCAACGCGGGATCCGAGCTGCGTCTGCAACCTATACCCCAGCTCACGGCAACGCCGGATCCTTAACCCACTGAGCAAGGCCAGGGATCAAACCCGCAACCTCATGGTTCCTAGTCGGATTCGTTAACCACTGAGCCATGACGGGAACTCCAATGCAGCAAAATATTGAATCCTGTGGCTCTGTCTTCAGCAGCAGGTGCAGAGGTGGCAGTGCCAGGAATGGTGGAGGCGAGTGTCCAGTTGGCTGTTCTCGTGGCCAGTTCTTACTGGTGCCTGCCTCCTGGCGTTTCTGCCCAAGCCTGTTTTCCCAGCTCTGTTTATTCTGTGAGTTAACCTGATAGACTGGCTTCCTTCAGATCTCTTTATTGCTAAAACACTGGCATCGGTTTCTGTTGTTTGCAATCAAGAACATGACAGGAGTTCCCGTCATGGCTCAGTGGTTAACGAATCCGACTAGGAACCATGAGGTTGAGGGTTCGATCCCTGGCCTTGCTCAGTGGGTTAAGGATCCGGCGTTGCCGTGAGCTGGGGTGTAGTTTGCAGACGCAACTCGGATCCTGCGCTGCTGTGGCTGCGGCGTAGGCCGGCAGCTACAGCTCTGGTTAGACCCCTAGCCTGGGAACCTCCACATGCCGCAGGTGCAGCCCTAAAATGACAAAAAGTCAAAAAAAAAAATGATGCTTAATGCCTTTTTATTAGCAATTTGGATTTTTGCTGCCATAATTTACCCGTACACACCGTTGGCCTATTTTTCCTTTGCTATGTTTCTTTTGAGAACATGAGTTAATAAAGGTACTTTGCATATGAGTTACAATATTCTTTGGCCTATGAGATTTCATTTGGTTCTTTATTTACCTTTGACCATATTTACAGTGTTTTATATCAAATAGAGAATTTAAATTGTATAGTCAGATGGGTCTGTGTTTTCTCTAAAGGTTTCTGACTTTTTTTGTGTGCTGGGGAACTCCGAGATCATAAGAATACCCATCCGTGTTTTCATTTAGTGCTGTTATGGTTTCTGTTTTTCCTTTTTCTTACTTTTAATGTTGGCTCCATTTGGAATTTATTTTTGTGTAAGAAATGAGGTAAGCTGCTTGCCTTTCCCCCTACCCACACGGCCAGCCAATTGGCCCAGCACCGTTTACTTTTAAATAATTGAACATTTTCCCACTGCTTTAAAGTATCACTTTTGTATCCCATATTAAACTCCACATACATTTAGGGCTTTTAAAAATTCTCTTCTTGGAATTCCTGTTGTGGCTTAGCTGGTTCAGGACCCAGCATCGTCTCTGTGAGGACACGGGTTCTAGCTTGGCTGGGTGGGTTAAGGATTTGGGGTTGCCATTAGCTGCCCCCATAGGTCGCAGATATGGCTCGGATCTGGAGTCGCTGTGGCTGTGGCAGAGGCCATAGCTGCATTTCTGATTCAACCCGTAGCCCAGGAACTTCCATACATTGCAGAACAGAAAAAGAAAAGAAAAAATCTCTTTTGTCTCATTGATATGTCCTTACAGTCCATGACAATATAGATATAGAATATACTGAAACATTTCCTGGGTCAATACCTCCTAGCATTTTACTGGCTGTTTACGTATTCTCTCAGATAAATGTAATTATTTTGGGGGTGATTAATTTAGGGGAAATTGACATCATCATAATATCTTCTTACCTGAGAATAAAGTATATCTTTCTTTTTTTCTTTTTTCCTTTTTTTTTTTTTTAGCTTTTTAGGGCCACACCCTCGGCATGGAGGTTCCCAGGTTAGGGGTCTAACAGGAGCTGCAGCTGCAGGCCTACACCACAGCCACAGCAATATGGGATCCGAGCCGCGTCTGCAACCTACACCACAGCTCACGGCAACGCTGGATCCTTAACCTACTGAGCGAGGCCAGGGATCGAACCTGTGCCCTCATGAATACTAATCAGATTCCACTGAGCCACAAGGGGAACTCCTACATTAGTTCTCAATCATAATTTTCAACGGATTCTCTTTGGGTTTTTAGGAATTCACATCAATGCATGAGATAATAGCCTGGCCTCTTCCTTTAAAATATTGGTACCTCCTATTTTCCTTTCTCTTATCTAATTGCCCTTCTAGAAATCTGTCAAGTAATAGCAATGAGAGGAGAAAAGGCTGCATTGTCCCTGACATTATGCTTCACCATTTAGCGTGAGGCTTGCTTTTGGTCTAAGATATATATTATTTATTGCATTAAAGTGGTGTCCATTTATTTCTACTTTGGAAAGGGTTATTATCAGAAATGGGTCTTGAATCTTACCAGATGCCTCTGAGCAGCAACAGAGATGAAGAGATGAGCAGACGCTTTTTTTTTTTTCTCTTTGACCTGTGTACCCCGCACAAGTTCTTATATGCAAACAGCATAAACTACTTTGAGCTAATTGAAACAGAAAGGGGTTTACCAGAGGGGTGAATAGCAAGCAGCTCACAGAACTGTCAGAAAAGCTAAAGGAGTTCCTGTCATGGCTCAGCAGTAACTAACCCAACTAGCATCCAAGAGGTTGCGGGTTCGATCCCTGGCCTCGCTCAGTGGTTAAGGATCCGGCGTTGCCGTGAGCTGTGGTGTAGGTCGCAGACGCGGCTCGGATCCCGTGTTGCTGTGGCTCTGGTGAAGGCCGGCGGCTACAGCTCCTGTTAGACCCCTAGCCTGGGAAACTCCATATGCCGCGGGTGTGGCCCTAGAAAAGGCAAAAAGACAAAAAAAAAGAGTCAATTTGTGATGGAGAGACCTGGCAGACACTCCCTGAACCAAGCGATGAAGATAAACATCGCTCAGAGATAAGTCACATTGATATCGAGTAATGCTTTGTGTTAGTCAGGGTCTTACAGAGAAACAGAACCAAAAGGTAGGGTGTGTGTGTGTGAGTGAGTGTGTGTGGAGAGAGAGAGCATGAAGGAATTAAAAAGATATAAATCTCCAAAAGCAAGATTAAGAAAGGAGAATATAGGAGATGACGCCGTTGCTCAGTGGACACGAATCCGACCAGGAACCATGAGGTTGCGGGTTCGATCCCTGGCCTCGCTCAGTGGGTTGAGGATCCAGCGTGGCCGTGAGCTGTGGTGTAGGTTGCAGATGCGGCTCGGATCCTGCGTTGCTGTGGCTGTGGCGTTGGCTGGTGGCTACAGCTCTGATGAGACCCTTAGCCTGGGAACCTCCATAGGCCACAGGTGCGGCCCTAAAAAGACAAAAGACAAATAAGTAAATACATATTTATTTATCTATATAAATATATAACGTTTATATATATATTAATGTGTTTTTTTTGTTTGTTTGTTTGTTTGTCTTTTTGCCTTATCTAGAGCTGCACCCGCGGCATATGGAGGTTCCCAGGCTAGGGGTCTAACAGGAGCTGTAGCTGCCGGCCTTTGCCACAGCCACAGCCACGCGGGATCCGAGCCGCGTCTGCAACCTACACCACAGCTCATGGCAACGCCGGATCCTTAACCTGGTGAGCGAGGCCAGGGATCGAACCTGCAACCTCATGGTTCTTAGTCAGATTCGTTAACCACTGAGCCACGACGGGAACTCCTATATTAATGTTTATTTACATGATTTATTTATATAAATATATGTTTATCTCTCTGGAGATGCGCATACACGTGTATAGAGAGAGAGCTTTTATTACAGGACTTGCCTCGGCCAGTAGCGGAGGCTGAGGAGCCCTGCAGTCTGCTGTCTGGGTCCAGAGAGCCAGGAGAGCAGGTGCTATTATTCAGTCTGAGTCCTGAGAATCACAGGGCCCATGATATTCCGTTTGAGGCCGAAGGCCCAGGAACTAGGGCGCTGACATCTAAGGGCAGGAGAAGACAAGCAAGGGGGGCCCAGCTCAAGGGAAAAAAAAAAACATTGTAACCCTCCCTGGGCCTCTTTGTTCTCTTTACATCCTGCTGGAAGGCGGAGGCCAGACCCAACTGCACCAGCCAGGGTGAATCTCTGTGCTGATTCACATGCTAATCTCCCCCGGAAACCTCCTGGGAGACACACCCAGAAATCTTGTTTTACCAGCTGTCTGCATCTCTCTCTCTCTCCCTCTCTCTCTCTCTCTCTCTCTCTCTCCCTCTCTCTCTCTCTCTCTCTAATGTTTTCAGGCATACAGCGTTCCTGGGCCAGGCATCAGATCCGAGGTCACGACCTCCGCTGCAGCTCTGGCATTTCCACATCTCTAAACCACTGTCCCTGGCCCCAGCATGAACCTGCGTCCCACCCAGAGCTCCAGCGCTGTCACCAAATCCCACTGCGCCACAGAGGGAAATCCTAGCTGGACATCTGTTAGCCCAGACAAGTTGACACTTAGAATCAGCCATTCAGGAGTTCCCGTCGTGGCTCAGTGGTTAACAAATCCGACTAAGAACCATGAGGTTGTGGGTTCTATCCCTGGCCTCGCTCAGTGGGTTAAGGATCTGGCCTTGCCGTGAGCTGTGGTGTAGGTTGCAGATGCGGCTCAGATCCCGCATTGCTGTGGCTGTGGCCAAGGCCGGCGGCTACAGTTCCTGTTAGATTCCTAGCCTGGGAACCTCCACGTGCCGCGGGTGCGGCTCTAGATAAAAAGGCAAAAAGACAAAAAAAAAAAAATCCCTACCTTGATGAGTTGATGAACACGGTGTGACCAAAGGCTCTCTATTTCTCCTGGGAGCAATGGCTCCGTATTGGCTAACTTGGTGCTTGTGGCCACTTCATAGGACGGAACTACTGCAAAGTGCAAATATCAAGAACTGGCTGTGAACATTTCTAATTCTCTAGGCAATCTGACTGTGACATCTCTCATCTGTCATCTGTGCTGACTGAATAACCTCATGGGAGAAGATCACTTTCACTATTTCTTGCTTCGTATAGCCTCCATCTCAAAGCTTCAAGCAGCATATTTTAGGGGAAAGGAACACATAGTAGGAGGAGAACCCGCAAGTGGCAACGGCTGCTGTCTGCGGTGCTGATCATCGACAGCAAAAGCTTCCTCAATAGAAGAAGCATCAGGGAGTTCCCGTCGTGGCTCGGTGGTTAACGAATCCAACTAAGAACCATGAGGTTGCGGGTTCGATCTCTGGCCTCGCTCAGTGGGTTAAGGATCCGGCGTTGCTGTGAGCTGGGGTGTAGGTTGCAGATGCGGCTCGGATCCCGTGTTGCTGTGGCTGTGGTGAAAGCCGGCGGCTACAGCTCCTGTTAGACCCCTAGCCTGGGAACCTCCATACGCCGCAGGAGCGGCTCTAGATAAGGCAAAAAGACAAAAAAAAAGAAGAAGAAGTGTCAGAAAAATCATTACAGAATTCATAGGAATGAACCTAAGTCTTCTGTCCCTACATCCAATGATCCAAGAGAGAACTTTTCCAAAACTGGGTTGATGAAGAAAGAGTCTTGACCCCATCTTTATGGAGCAAGGTTACATCCACAAGAACTGAGATGCCCCAGAGTCACAGTAATCCTGAAAGGAGCCAAACTTGAGAGCAAACTTGCTTATGACCACTGGGTTCCCACACTTAGCCAGTCCTGTGCCCCTGAAGCCTAAGCCCGAGTATCAGTTTAACCAAGCTTTCCAAACCACTTTAGATGTCCTCTAACGCTCCGGAAGATTTAAGATCTCCTGTTATTTCTCACGACTGGCTTCCTGGGTCCCTGAACCCAGATCCTCTAAAACTCAGAGACTCTGCAGACGCTACATTACATAAAGTTTCAAAAGGCAGAAACAGGAGTTCTCCTGTGGCACAGCAGGTTAAGGCTCCGGTGTTGTCACGGCAGCAGCTTGGGTCACTGCTGTGGCATGGGTTCAGTCCCTGGCCCAGGGACTTCTCCGTGGCAGGAGTGCAGCCAAAAAAAAAAAAAAGACGCAGACATAAATTTTATTTTTTTGTCTTTTTGCCTTTTCTAGGGCCGCATTCACGGCATATGGAGGTTCCCAGGCTAGGGGTCGAATCAGAGCTGTGGCCGCCAGCCTACGCTATAGCCACAGCATGCGGGATCCGAGCCACATCTGCTACCTACACCCCAGCTCACGGCAACGCCAGAGCCTTAACCCACTGAACAAGGCCAGGGATCAAACCCGAAACCTCATGGTTCCTCTTCGGATTCGTTAACCACTGAGTCGCAATGGGAACTCCCAGATGTAAATTTTAGATAAAGCGATACATCCTAAAAGCAAGAGGAGACAATATTTCACTGAGATAACTTATCAATTGCAAGTGCCAAAGAAGGCAAAATCGGGGAAATTATGGAAGACAAGCCGTTTCGTAATTCAGAATTCACCCCCATTTTGCTTTGGGGAAACAAACCCTTTCTCACTCTCAGACCATGTGTTTTTCTTTAGATATTCTCAAATCTAAGCATGGGATCCTAACCTAGGCCAGTCAGTTCACTCATTATTATTTTTTTTTTTTTGTCTTTTTGCCTTTTTACGTAGAGCCGCACCTGCGGCATATGGAGGTTCCCAGGCTAGGGGTCTAACAGGAGCTGTAGCCGCCGGCCTTCGCCACAGCCACAGCAACACGGGATCCAAGCAGCTTCTGCAAACTACACCACAGCTCACGGCAACACCGGATCCTTAACCCACTGAGCGAGGCCAGGGATCGAACCCGCAACCTCATTGTTCTTAGTCGGATTCGTTAACCACTGAGCCACAAAGGGAGCTCCCCACTGAGCCACAAAGGGCACTCATTATTTTTATCGCAGCATTCAGTCAGAGATTGAGACATGCTTGGAGCAAGGTAATAAGGCTTAATTAGGGTCGTTCAGAACTAATCTTACAACCTATGCTGGAGCCACCAGTCCTTCTGGACTCAGTTATATACATGTCGGGGCTGGAGATAAAGCATTCTTATGATTGCAGTGGACAGAGAATGACATGGACACGGAGAAAGTACAGCCAGGACGTAAAGGCAGAGAAAACAGCTGTCTTGGTGACATCTTTTGAACCGAGGGTTAGGCGAGGCTGAAATCAGACTCCTCAGTGCCTGCGATGATTTGTTCCATGCTTAAACCTGAGCTAGCTCGCAGTTGCTTGCTTTTGATACTTGCAAAATACAGAGTTCTACTTGGATAACAAATAAGTACTAGAGGCAGAGTGTTTTAGGTGAGGTGTGATAAAACCTAGACTTGAAAAAGGCCAAGTAATTTGGATAAAGGGCCGTGAAAACCCTTCTGCTGTGGCTAGGAAGCTGGCAAGGCTTCTCATCTGTTAACAAAAATGCTGGATGAATTCCCTTTAAGGGAATTTTTTCTTTTTGTCTTTTGTCATTTTAGGGCTGCACCTGAGGCACGTGGAGGTTCCCAGGCGAGGGGTCTAATAGGAACTACAGCCGCCGGCCTGCGCCACAGCCACAGCAACGTGGATTCCAAGCCCCATCTGTGACCTACACCACAGCTCACGGCAACGTGGGATCCTTAACCCACTGAGCGAGGTCGGGGATCGAACCCGCAACCTCCTGGTTCCTAGTCGGATTCGTTTCCACTTAGCCACGACGGGAACTTCTAAGGGAAGGTTTTTAGGCAGCTGTGTTGGGATGCATACTCTTCCTGAACCAATGGCCGCAGAGAAAAGTCTTATGATTGGTGTTGAAGGTGGGTTCCTACCAGAATCACACGGCCACAGAGGAAGACGATTTCCCAAAGGAAAATATAGGTTCTGCTGCCAGCAGGAGGTAGAATGCACTCCTCATAGGCAGGAGAAACAGTTTTCAAGAAGAACTCTCCTGTGATAGTTGTCTTTTTTTTTTTTTTGCTTTTTTTGCTTTTTAGGGCCACACCACGGCACGTGGAATTTTCCAGGCTAGGGGTCGAATCAGAGCTATTGCTGCCGGTCTACACAGAAACGCTGGATCCAGGCTGCCTCTGCGACCTACACCACAGCTCATGGCAACACCGGATCCTCACCCCACTGAGCGAGGCCAGGGATCGAACTCGTGTTCTCACGGATACTAGTTGGATTTGTTTCCACTGCACCACAACAGGAACGGGCTTTTGCTGTCTTTGATGTGTGTTCTGTAAGTCCACATCATCACAGGTAACCTGGGAGAAAGAGTGTCTTCAGCTTTAAAGAATCTGATTAATAAACGAATGCTTCTGGAGTTCCCTGGTGGCTCAGCGGGTTAAGGATCCAGCGTTGTCACCGCTGTGGTTCAGGCTGCAGCTGTGGTGCAGGTTCGGTCTCTGGCCCCAGGAAACTCCACATGCCATGGGTGTAACCAAGAAATAATAACAACAGGATGCTGCTTGCGCTAGAAAATGGTATGAACTTTTATCAGAAGTAGTTGTGTCCCTTGGAGGAAAAAAGTGTCCTAGAAAATGAATGTGACCAAATTTGCATTTCTCTAATAGGACAACAATTAATGCTATTGCCCCAAGGCAAGTCTATATGCAGAAATAGTATCCAGGTCATTGGGAACTAGGGTCTGATTAAGAACTAAGAATGACTGGAGTTCCCGTCATGGCTCGGTGGTTAACCAATCCGACTAGGAACCACGAGGTTGCGGGTTCGATCCCTGGCCTTGCTCAGTGGGTTAAGGATCCGGCGTTGCTGTGAGCTGGGGTGTAGGTTGCAGACGCGGCTCGGATCCCGCGTGGCCGTGGCTGTGGTGTAGGTCGGCAGCTACAGCTCCTGTTAGACCCCTAGCCTGGGAACCTCCATATGCCACAGGTGCGGCTCTAGATAAGGCAAAAAGACAAAAAAAAAAAAGACTGATTTCGCTGCATATCTTGCATCGTAGATTTTTGTCATTATTTTTTGTAGTTATTTCTTTATTTGTTCAACTCTCCAACTATTTTGCTAGCTCTTTGCGTATAAGAATCTGGTCTTCTTATTTTGATAAACCTGAGGCCTGGCCCTTGAATATAATAAAATCAGATTTAGAATACATCAAAAACGGATAAATAATATTTTCAATACCAGACACTCTAAGGAATATTTATCATTGTAAAACTTATGAAATATAATTAAACAAAAATTGTTAGCCCCCCAAAATGAGAAGATGTAAGGATGATCTTGTCTCATGCAAGTCGTGGAAGAGGGCTCGCACTGGTGTTATCAGGCATGGAAAAATGTTCTCCAGAATATTTTTAGATCCTGCATTTGGGACTGGGTATGGAATACACTTACTTTGGAGTTCCCATTGTGGCTCAGCGGAAACAAATCTGACTAGCATCCATGAGGACGAAGCATCCATCCATGCTCAGTGCGTCAAGGATCCTGCGTTGCCTAGGCCGGCAGCTACAGCTCCAATTTGACCCCTAGCCCAGGAACCTCCATATGCCATGGGTGCAGCTCTAAAAAGACCAAAAAAAAAAAAAAAAATGGGGAGTTCCCTTCGTGGCTCAGTGGTTAATGAATCCGACTAAGAACCGTGAGGTTGCGGGTTCGATCCCTGGCCTTGCTCAGTGGGTTAATGATCCGGCATTGCCGTGAGCTGTGGTGTAGGTCGCAGATGTGGCTCGGATCCTGCGTTGCTGTGGCTGTGGCGAAGGCCAGCGGCTACAGCTCCAATTACACCCCTAGCCTGGGAACCTCGCGGTGCGGCTCTAGATAAAAGGCAAAAAGACAAAAAAAAAAAAAAAAAGGAATACATTTCCTTTAAGGAGTAGAGGATGAAGTAGATGGTTGGTTGGGAGTCTTGATTTCTAGGGAGAGAAACTGAGCTCAAACTATCTTAAGCACAGGAGCAAACCTACTGGGTCACATGACTGAAAAATCCAGGAGGTAGACCCGGGCTTTAGGTCTGGATCCAGACACTCACATTTCATCATCAGGGCTGGATCCTTCTCCATTTCCACGACTGTGGTCTAATGAGGACAGAGATAGTTCAGAGATAGCATCAATCTGTCTTTTTTTTTTTTTTTTGCCTTTTCTAGGACTGCACTCGCAGCATATGGAACCTCCCAGGCTAGGGGTCTAACAGGAGCTGTAGCTGCCGGCCTTCGCCACAGCCACAGCAATGCGGGATCCAAGCCGCGTCTGCAACGGCAACGCCAGATCCTTAACCCACTGAGCGAGGCCAGGGATCGAACCCGCAACCTCATGGTTCCTAGTCGGATTTGTTAACCACTGAGCCACGACGGGAACTCCGAGATAGCATCACTCTGTACCAAAGACAGTTTTTACAGCTTTGATCGACCATGCCTTATGCAAGCACCTCAACAGAAGGCTTGTTGCCTTGTGGCCCAGGAAGTAAGAGGTTTCTTTCCATCTCAGCTCTTCCAAGGACTTTTGTCATGCTTCATGTGGGACCTGGGAAGATGAGGGCTGGTCCCACTCACAGCAAGATTCTCATGCAGCTTTGTGGATAAGTGCGTAGGCTTTGTGCTCTACAGGGCGGGCTTGGATGCTTAGCTTGACTCTCCTACTTACAAATGGCAAACTTAAGCTTTCTGCGTCTCCTCATCTGTAAGACTGCGGTGATAATAATGCGGTAACCAGAGGCAGGGATGGCATAGTGGAAAACAAAAGTCAGAAGTGAATTCATGAAAGAAAACAGACGCAAAAGAACACATACCATGTGACCCCATTTACATGCAGTTTAAGAACCAAGCAAGTGACTCTATGGGGGAGTTCCCATTGTGGATCAGCAGAAACCAATGAGGCAGGTTCGATCCCTGGCCTCGCTCAGTGGGTTAAGGGTCCAGCATTGCCGTGAGCTGTGGTATAGGCTGCAGATGTGGCTCAGATCTGGCATTGCTGTGGCTGTGACGTAGGCCGTTAGCTGCAGCTCTGATTCGATCCCTAGCCTGGGAACTTCCACATACCGTAGGTGGGGCCCTAAAAAGACAAAAGACAAAAAAAAAGTGAAAAAAAAGAGAAAGTGTATATCATTGCACTGGCAATGGTGATCGCCTATGTGGAAAATGAGTAAAAAGGGGCTGAGGGAACTTTCCAGAGTCAAGATCTGCATGTTGATTAGGGTGATGGGTACAGAGTGTATACTTTTACCAAAACTCATGGAACCCATAAAATCTGTGCATTTCACTGTACATACATTTTAATTGGATATTAAAAAATAAGCCAATCCTGCTTAAATTCACTATATCCTTCAGTAACATAGAACTGAATTTTAAGCCTTATCCCTGATTTCAGTTGGCTAGATATCTTGTAAAAACAGTCTTATTTTTATGGCACAGGTGGTAAATACATACACACATAAATATAAATATATATATATATACATATAAAGCAAAAAAAAACATGAAGAAGTAAAATTAACTTCTAAACCTACCCCAAGAGATAATAACCTCTTTTTCAACATTTTGACATATAATTGACTAGTCTGCATATTGTTTTGTATCCTACCATTTTCTCTGAACTGTTCTTTTGTTGTGCCAATTAAACTGGGTGAGTACATTGACAGAAAAAATACACTAGGAGGACTTTAGCCCCAGGATGAAGATATTTTTCAGAAAATTTATATTAGTGAAAAATTAGAGGCAATCAAAATACATTAATAGATTGATTAAATAAGTTAGGTAAATTTAATTATTGGTAAGGAAAGTTACATTCAACATACCGCGAAGTGAAAAGTCTGTTTTTATTTCACAATGAGAATCTAACTACAGTGTATTGTCATTCAAACAAAGTGAAATTAACAGCGTGTATGTCATTATATATACATACCGGTAACCACGCTTATTTTGTGGGGGTTGCAGATTATGGAAAGGCTTCTATCTATCTCTCTCCCTCTCTTTTTAAAATTTAGGTGCATATGGAAGTTCCCAGGCTAGGGGTCTGCTGGCCTACCCCACAGCCACAGCGACGTCATATCCAGCTGTGTCAGAGACCCACACCGCAGCTCACTGCAATGCCGGATCCTTAACCCATTGAGCCAGGCCAGGGACTGAACCCAGATTCTCCTGGACACTGGCCTGGTTCGTTTCCACGGAGCCACAAGAGGAACTCCCTCTATTCTTCTCTTTATCATTTGAATTCTTTACTAGAAGCAAGCATTGTTAGAAGAAGAAGAAGAAAAAAAAACAGTTGAGATTTTGAAAGAGGATTTTCTTCAAATGGCCTTCCTGCAATACGAACCCGCTTCTACTCACCTAGGAAAGTAACTACTCTTATTGTAGTCCTTGGACGAGCCACGTGGGCATCGCCAGAGAAATTCAAATTCTCAAGCCCCCCCAGGCTCATCCCCAGAGAATTAGGATCTGCATTTGAATGCGATTAGCAAGTGAAAGCCTGGGAAGCTCTGAGCCAGGTTGGACAGCTTCTCCTCTCTGCGCCTGTTCCTTCCCTACTCAGGGGGGACTGTGCCAGAGGTGTCCCCCTGGTACCTCCCAGGAGCAATTTCCTAAGCTCCCTTCTTGTAAGATTTCAGCGTTAGTTCCTATAAAAAGGTGGCTGCAGAGACGAAAGGATGAGCGGTCCCCGCATTGGTGGGCACTAAAGCAGCCTCAGGCTCCATCCAGGTCAGGAAGAAGCCAAGGACAGAACGCGGTTTGGGATTTCTCTTGCAGAGGCCCAGCTGGAGTGCAGGGTGTGAGGTGGCCTCGGGGCGGCAGCAACCACTGCGCGTTGCCACCCGAAAGGCCAGCGCGGGACCGGCTGGGACGCAGAGCGGCCGCATGATGGCAGGGGGCGCTGGCGAGCCGTTGCCGGCCCTGCGCTGCCGCGCGTCCCCCGCCGCTAGGGGAAACACACCTGGGCAGGTGGGGCGGGGCCTGATGGGGGCGGGGCTCCGGGGCGGGGCGCCGGGGGTGGGGCTCCGGGGGGGGCGGGACCGACTCACAAGAGCCTTGGCGGCTGGGGCTGCGGGATGCTCGCGCTGTACGAGCAGCAGAACCGAGCGGACGCGGATCGCTCACCCGCCGGCGGTGGACCCTTCGGAACTGAGTGAGGTGAGCCCAGCCGGGTCGGGTCGCACCAGGTCTGGGGTTTCGGGCACCGGAGCGGCCGCGGAGCTCCTGGGCTTCCCCGACGATGTGGTCGGCGGCCAGGCGGGCCTCAGCCCGGGGCTACCTCCAGCCCGGCACCTGGGATGCTGGGACCCTCTCCCGAGTCCATCTGGTCACCGATCTCTGCCGTCTGCCCACATTCCGTGGCCCGCAGAGCTGGGGCGAGAGGACTTTCCGAGTTACTCAGAAACCGGGTTCGGGCTCCGGCGCCGCAGCTCGCCTCGCCTGTCCGCCCAGCACCTGCTCCGTCCCCTCCTGGCCTTGGAGAGACGTGGGAACCTGACCTCGAGTGCTCCTTTTCCTTCCTGGAATGTTCTCTCCGGGGTGTCTGTAGCTGCGGAAAGGAGCAAACACTTGGACCGAGTCGGCTGGGTTCCCTCCAGCGGCTTCAGCCCGGGCTGCCCCGGGCAGATGTGGCGGCTGCCGCAGCCCTGCGCCCGGGCTGTCGCTGTGCGCGGGGACGGCCGGAGTTGCAGAGGCGCCCGGAGACGGCGGCTGGGGTTCCCTCGCCGAAGTCTGGCGGATGGTGAGGTCAGGAATGGGCCGGAGGGATGCAGGAGAGAATCATGAGGGACCCCAGCGTTCCAGAGTATTCTTTTAATCCTTCCTATCTCTGTGGCAAGTTGCCTAACTTGTGCACCTCAGTTTTCTCCTCTGTGAAATGGGGATAGTATGGAGTACTTCGTATAATGACAGTGAGGTTCAGTCAGGTGCCGTCTGAAAAGAGCTGAGTAGGGAGTTCCCGTCGTTCGTGGCTGGGCAGTTAACAACCCGACCAGCATCCATGAGGATGCGGGTTCGATCCCTGGCCTCGCTCAGTGGGTTAAGGATCCGGCATTGCCTTGAGCTGTGGTGTAGGTTGCAGACACGGCTTGGATCCCCTGTACAGCTCCGATTCGACCCCTAGCCTGGGAACCTCTATATGCCGCAGGTGCGGCCCTAAAAAGACAAAAAGGCAAAAAAGAAAAGAGCTGAGTAGGAAGCCTGGGTAGATTAAGGGATCAATAAACAATAGCTGCTATTATTTGCTGTTCTTGCCACTGTTGTCATTATTATTATTACTGTTATCTTTATTATTATTGGAGGAGCAGTTTGTGGTTAAAGGCATGGACTCCTGGTTTCAAATGCCAACTCCGCCACTTTCTAGGGTGGCCTTGGGCAAGCTACTTAACCTCTCAAGGTCTCAGATTCATTTATATAATGGGGAAAATTATAGGGGCTATCTCAAAAGGTTGTTGTGGAAATGAAATAAGTTCATACCCGTAAAGTGCTTAGAAGAGTGAGTGCCGAGTGACAGCTGCTCATTCACAAAGGCATTGTGTTTAATGGAGCGATATAACCTAAAACTAGCTACAACCTTGCTTTGCTTGTAAGTTGAAATATTGTTCGTGCCCACGTGTGTATGTTTCATGATGAACCAGACAGGTTCTGCCTTCTTTCACCTGTGATTTCACTGACACTGGTGGCTGATCCCCAGGGGTCAAGGTCAGCCCTGGGGAAGGGGCTGATGAGGGCAGAGGGACCCCGGGAGGTGTCTTCAGTGATAAAACAGAAGGTTTGCTGGCAGAAGCTTCCAGAATCACAGTTTCTTTTGAACATTCACAGAGGAGAAGGTCTTCCCCGGGTTCGTCTTATTTGACAGGAAGTTGTACCTAGACCCAGTTCTAAAACAAACTCCCGCTAATTTTTGCTTTTGGATTGTAGTGAGAGAAATGGAGCTGGGCAACATTTGCGATGACAGAACACAGTAAACTTCATTCCTTCTGTCTACAAGAGGCTCATAGCGTAATTTTGAGGGTCAGAGAGCCCCCCAAGACCAGGTTGAGAGAACTGGAGATCGCATGGGCTCAGGGTGGAGAAAAGTTAATTCCTCAAGCCCAGAATCCCGCCTGAAGAACCCGCTGGGGTCAACTTGGGTCTTTGTCCCAGAACCCGGGCCCTCCGGGGGACGTGTGACGCCACTGTATATCCTACTCCAGACTAGGGCGTATCCTAATTTGCCTCTGTCACCTGGCGTAGGCACAGGAGGCGGGGTGCCCGTACCCCCCACCCTGAAATAGCGGTGATGGAAAGAGGTCACATTGCTTACCCAGAGTTTGGAAATTAAGTAGCTCAGGATCCCGCCTGGTTCCTACCTCCCTGTGGTCCTGGGGACTGTTAATTACAGTCTTGGGGAGTGGGCAGCACCCAGCACAATACCAGACCCCTGGTGGTGGTGAAGGCGGCAAGGCTGCAATCCAGCGCCTCCACTTCCTGTCTAATTTTGCACTTTACTCCACCTCTCTGAGCTCATTTTCCTCCTCTGCAACATGGAGGTATCCTGATCCTCTCCAAATCAGTGGTATCCTGGAATCAAGGAAATATGGCACGGTGCCTGGCAAATATTAATCG
Source organism: Catagonus wagneri (assembly GCA_004024745.2). Classification (NCBI taxonomy): domain Eukaryota; kingdom Metazoa; phylum Chordata; class Mammalia; order Artiodactyla; family Tayassuidae; genus Catagonus; species Catagonus wagneri. The sequence continues at coordinate 216,553 of PVHT020000062.1, forward strand.
GCTGGTGGTTACAGGCTATTATTGTGTTAGGTGTTCTAGAAGCACTAAGGGCTTGACTGTAAAGGGAAGAAGTGAAACTGAAATGAAACAGAAACACGCTGCATGCAGTAAGGCGGCTGAGAAAAGGCTGGGAAGATCCGGCTAGGCTGGGAAGCGATCGAACATGCTCTAGGGTGCCTGCTGGGAAATTCTCTTGGCAGATTTTTATCTGTTAGAATTGATTTGCGTGGCGCTTGCTCTGTACCAGACGCCGAGTTAGGCACCAGGGGGCAGGACAAGATAGGAACGCTGCCCTCCAGGAGGGCAGGCCCGTGGAGGAGGTGAGAGCAGGCCCAGGCTGCGATGCTCTCATCCCGTGGAGCTTGATGAGAGGCATGCGAGGCTGCTAAGGATGGTGTTGCTTAGAGACTCCTGCTCCAAGCACCCAGGGGGAACGGTCCTTCCAACCTGTCCAGCGGTTCACAGGTTCAGCCTCACCCGGCGTGGCCTGGGGGCCGCAAGAGAAGGAGGCGGCTCTCTTTGGTGGCCGCGGTGGCCCGAAAGCCAATATCCTGGAGCCGGGGCCGGGGCCTCAGAGAGCAAACTGTCCAGCCCACAGAGAGAAGGAGGAAGGCGGCCTCGGAGGGCGCGTGGGCTGGTGTTTCCCAGCGCCCAGCTTTGGGGCTGTGCCCGCTCACCTGCTTCTCTTCCCTGCCCTCTGCCAGCACACCTGCCCCGCCACATCCTCTCCCCGCCATGGCTCCCGGCGAGAAGATCAAAGCCAAGATCAAGAAGAGTCTGCCCGTGACGGGACCCCAGGCGCCCACGGTCAAGGAGCTGATGCGGTGGTACTGTCTCAACACCAACACCCACGGCTGCCGGCGCATCGTGGTGTCGCGGGGCCGGCTCCGGCGTCTGCTCTGGATTCTCTTCACCCTGACGGCCGTGGCCCTCATTTTCTGGCAGTGCGCCCTCCTCATCTTATCCTTCTACACCGTCTCTGTCTCCATCAAGGTCCACTTCCAGAAACTAGATTTTCCTGCCGTCACCATCTGCAACATCAATCCTTACAAGTAAGAGGCAGGGGGCAGGGAGGTGGGGGAGGGGCCGTGCCCCCCTCAGGTGCCAGTACCCCTTCTGAAGGTGACCACCCCATCACCACCACCTGTGCACATGCTTTTTAGAAAGGTGAATTCGGGAGTTCCCGCCATGGCTCAGTGGTAACGAAACCCAGCTGGTATCCATGAGGACATGGGTTCAATCCCTGGCCTCGCTCAGTGGGTTAAGGATCTGGCGTTGCCGTGAGCTGTGGTGTAGGTCACGGAGGTGGCTTGGATCCCGTGTTGCTGTGGCTGTGGTGGAGGCCGGCGCCTGCAGCTCTAATTCAACCTCTAGCCTGGGAACTTTCATAGGCTGCAGGTGCGGCCCTAAAAAGACAAAAAAAAAAAAAAAGAAAAAAGAAATTTGAACTAATTGCCAACATTGATACAGTATCCTCTCGGGTTTTAAATCTGTGCTAAGTTTTCCGTCCATCGACTGGTTCAGGGAAAACAAGAGAGGGAGGCTGCAAGTTTCACTTTTCCTTGGAGAAGGTTGGGCCTGGAATGAACTCGCACGGTCCCTGGACACATGCACACACGCACACACATGCGCGCATGTGCAGCCCAGCTTAGCCATTTCCCCTGAGCTCTCCAAGTGAACACCCTCACCCTCCCCGCATGTGAGCTGGAGGCTGACTCAGACATGACACCCGGGTGACTTCCGGAAGCATCTCGGCAGCCCAGAACCTTCATCTGAGTTAACCCAGCCCCGCTCACTGAGATCACGGGGCTCTGGGCAGGATCAGCCCTGGTGCTGCACACTGGCTGCTGCGGGACCTGTTCTCAGTGGGTCACTGCCATCCTCGGGGTTATTGAAAACTAATCTGGGAGGCAGGTCAGAATCTTGCAGAATTTGTCGGGGCGGCGGGGGTAGGAGGGGAAGCGGGGAGGAAGAGCAAGAAAGGAAGACTATCAAACGGGACTAACTGGCCCAGTCGACAAGGAGTTGATGGCAAATTTCAAAATCAAAATTGGGTCTAAACTCATCCTCCACCTCAAAGTCTGTCCTTCCTTCCTTTTCTTTCCCTTCCTTCCTTCTTTCCTTTCCTTCTTTTTCTTCCTTCCTTCCTTTTTTCTTTCTTCCTTCCCTCCTTTTTTCTTTTCCTTCCTTCCTTCTTTCCTTTTCTTTCCCTTACTTCCTTCTTTCCTTTCCTTCTTTCTCTCTCTCATTCTTCCTCCCTCCTGCCCTCCACCCCCACTCCCACTCCCACCTTTCTTCCTTCCATCAATTGTTTGTCCCATAATCTTTTTCTCAGCATCTGCAAATTGTCCTTCACTGTAATAGGTTCTGGGGCATGGACGTGAATGACCCACACGCAGTCCTTGTCCTAGTGTAGCTGATGTCGTAGTAGAGGAATCAGGTATTAACAGACATAATTACACTAATAACATTAAGAACAGTGTGACCTACACCATAGCTCATGGCAACACCAGATCCTTAACCTGCTGAGCGAGGCCGGGGATTGAACATGCATCCTCATGGATACTAGTCGGGTTCGTTTTGGCTGAGTCACGAAGGGAACTCCCGAGAGTGGAAAGAGTTAAGAGGGAGGCCAGGACCATTTGGTAGGGTGAAAATTAACAGATGGATTTGCTGTGCTCCATGCAGTCAACTCCTGACTCCTTCTTCTGTGCCCTTGGCGGTTGTCGAGGTAACAGTTATATCTCTTCCCTCCCAGTGTCGATTGGAGGAGTATTTGTGGGCAGGGCAGGTACGCTGGGTGGAGACACAGCCCGGCCCCTGGGGAGACTCCCAGGTAGCAGTTATTTGCTCGCCTTCCCTGTGGCTGGTTTATGGGAGGCAGCTGACAGTCACCACTCCAGAAATGCTGGTTGGGGCCAAGTCATCAACACACCCCGAGAACAAGCAGACAGCGGCGGCAAAGGTGAAGCCACAGGAAGTCACACAAGGGTCATACGGGAGCCAGTGGTCCCACTGGATGGGGCAAATCGTAAAAGGCCTGGTCTTCTCGGCCAGCGGGGCTGGGGCGGTGGGCACCAGGCTGGCACGCTTCGATAGGGGAACAGCTCGGACAAGTGCCAGCTTTCTGCCAGAGGGGCTCCCCATCCCTGACCGCCCGCCCCTCCCACCTTGGCAGGTACAGCGCTGTGCGGGACCTTCTGGCGGAGCTGGAGCAAGAGACCAGAGGGGCCTTGAAGACCCTGTATGGCTTCTCAGAGATCACGTCGAGGAAACGCCGAGAGGCTGAGCCTGGGGATTCAGCCCGGGAGGGCCCAGGGTCCAAGTTCCTCCACCTGGTCCCGCTGCTGGCCTTCAATCAAGGCGAGACGGGCAAGGCCAGGGACTTCCTAACAGGACGGAAGCGGAAAGTCAGCGGGAACATCATTCACAAGGCGTCGGACGTCATGCAAGTCCAGGACTCCAAGGTGGTGGGATTCCAGTTGGTGAGCTGCACTTCCTCAAGGCTTTGGGCGTGGGGTAGGCTGGGGACAGTGTGACGGGCAGGCCGCTCCTTTGCCATTAGCCCTCAGACCACAGTAAGGCACACGCTAAGGGTGAATCGGCTCCAAACAACTGAAACTTGACCCAGGAACTCTCTTTTTTTGTCTTTTTAGGGCCACACCCGCGGCATATGGAGGGTCCCAGGCTAGGGGTCGAATCGGAGCTGTAGCTGCCAGCCTACACCACAGCCATAGCAATGCAGGATCCGAGCCATGTCTGTGACCTACACCACAGCTCACGGCAACGCCCGATTCCTAACCCACTGAGCGAGGCCAGGGATTGAACCCACATCCTCTTGGATCCTAGTTGACTTTGTTAACTGCTGAGCCATGGAGGGAACTCCCCACCCAGGCAAGCTGAAGCAGGTAACAGTGTCTGAGAAGGTGATCAGTAGCACACGGAGGCCTCTCAAAGGACGGAAATTAGGCAAGATCCAGGGATCCCAATGGCAAGAAATGATGGAAAGTCATTTCAGATACTCCTCCTGGATTAAATAAGCTTCAACTATTTTCAGCCTTTTTGTTAATTCACCCATAAAGATGGACTCAAATCCCATTCAGGGAACTATCTGATTGGCCAAGTTCGGGTCAACTGGTGGCTCACGGAGGGCGGGGCATCTTGATGGACAGTCTCACCCCACTCTACCCAAAGGGGGAAAGGAAATTCTACAGAAGCAAAACTGGTGTGCAGACCGGAAGGAAGGAAGGAAGAAAATCGATGAAGAGCAGGAGGAGCCAGTATTCCCAGGAGTGTGTGCCCTCATGAGGGGCTACAGCTGGGTTTCTCCTCTCTCTTCCGTGGTCCCACTTAAGGGACTCTGAAGAAGCAACCATTCACCAAAAATGAGTTCTGTTGCCTTGCTGGCCAAACTCCATCATCACCCTCCTCTCCACGCCTCGGCCGCCACGGCGGGATGAGCACTACTTAGTATAGTCTCGGTCGCTGATTATAAGACCTCATGGCTGGAGTTCCCGTCGTGGCTCAGTGGTTAACGAATCCGACTAAGAACCATGAGGTTGCGGGTTCAATCCCTGGCCTCGCTCAGTGGGTTAAGGATCCGGCGTTGCCGTGAGCTGTGGTGTAGGTTGTAGATGTGGCTCGGATCCCACGTTGCTGTGGCTGTGGTGTAGGCCAGTGGCTACAGCTCCTGTTAGAACCCTAGCCTGGGAACCTCCATATGCTGTGGGTGCGGCTCTAGATAAGGCAAAAAGACAAAAAAAAAAATACCTCATGGCTCCAGTCACAAATCCTGGAGGGAAAAAAAAATGGCCCTTTCTCTAAACCACTGAGCCATTTCTAAGTCTTCCTTACTCACTAGGTGCGCCTTGCTAACAAAAACCAATCCTCTGATAGCCCTGTTTCAAGAACGTTTTCAAGCCCTGGGTGATGAGAACCTCTGGAATGTACCACGATTTCCCTATAAAACTCTCATTATTATTTATTTTAAATGCTGGTCCTCCCCGTGCTGGTTCCCCCGTCTACTGTACGAGGTAGGAAAGGATGGTATTTTGGTGAAAGAATGGATAAGGAATGCCTCGCCTAAAAGAAGTCGTGGCAGAGTCGGGCTTGAATCTAGATTTCTACACGGCTGATCCAATAGGAAATGGTGATGGTTGTGGGGAAACTCGGGAGCCATAGTCAGCCAAAGCCTGGATGTCTGGGGAGCCGGAAGAAGCTGGTTTTGCTTCTTGTCTGGTGGCGGTCATGGCAGTGAGGCTCTGGGTCCTTCCTCGCTCAGCCTCTTCTTGGTCCTTGAGGCCGGGGGAAGTGACAAGAAGCTCCAGGTATCCCTCCTGCTCGCCTGAGTGTGTGACCCAGGGTCTCAGATCCTTGTCTTTACAGTCCCCCTGAAGGCCACTGGTCGGGCTGACGGCTTCATCCTGGTGTCTGTCTCCTCCCCTTCACAGTGTCCAAATGACACATCCGACTGTGCGGTCTACACCTTCAGCTCGGGGGTCAATGCCATCCAGGAGTGGTACAAGCTGCACTACATGAACATCATGGCACAGGTGCCTCTGGAGAAGAAAATCAACATGAGCTACTCGGCCGAGGAGCTGCTGGTTACCTGCTTCTTTGATGGCGTGTCCTGCGACGCCAGGTCAGTAGCAGAACGCTCTGCTCTCAGCTCCAAGGACCCGCGGCTCTGGGCGCTGGGCCCCGCCCACGCACCTGCAGCTCCGCTAGAGGACATGGGAGCGACTCTGCCTTCTGGAAAGTGTCTTACACTGGCGCCGGGCTCTAGTCAGTGAGGAAGGTGGAGGTGGCGTAAAGTCAAAATATCCTGAAACTCATTAAATTACTCATAAAAACAGAGTAGCTGACGGAATACATTTCACTTTGTATATTGCTGTCACGCATGTCCACAACCGAGAACGACTGATGTTGTACAGAGGAAGGGAGGAAAGAAGGAAGGAAAAAAGGGAGAGAAGGGAGAAAGGTCTGTGTACAAACGTGTGAACTTTCAGACCCTTCCACCTTTAAGACAACACTCAGATTCCTGGTGCTGACTGGGCAGTCACGGGGCATTCTAGAGCGTTCCTGCTTATCTGAAGGGCTTTCTTCGTTCTTTTGGAATACTAAGCCTCGTGGAGTTCCCACTGTGGTGCAGCAGAAACGAATTTGACTAATATTCATGAGGACGCAGGTTCGATCCCTGGCCCCCACTCAGTGGGTTAAGGATCCGGCGTTGCCATGAGCTGTGGTGTAGGTTGCAGATGGGGCTCGGATCCTGAGCTGCTGTGGCTGTGGTGTAGGCCAAAGCTGCAGCTCCGATTCCACCCGTAGCTCGGGAACTTCCCTATGCCATGGGTGTGGCCCTAAAAAGCAAAACATTAAAAATTAAAAAAAATAAAATTCTAAGCCTTTTTATAAGCTAGTAGATAACTTGCGAAAACTGAGTGGTTAGAATCACGTGTCGTTGAAGGTTGGGTTCTAAAGTCAGTATAAGGACCCATATGATGCAATTCCTTTTCTTGGGATCATTTAACAGGAACCGAAATTGGAAAACGTCAAGTGATGGCTGAGAAATTCAAGAGTAGCGGAATTTGAGGCAGATTTATGGGCACAAGGCATGCGAATAAATGTCAGGATGGAGACGGAGGCGAGGGCACTAAGAGCGGACAGAAGGATAGTGTAGTTCCACGTCAATGTGGGTTAACCGGGTGAGGGGCTGTGGTGGTTGATCAGAGCAAAGATGGAAAAAGTAAGTCACGTGTACCATCCACGAGCTGCAAAAGAGAGCCGGTCCATCGGCGCTGCCCATCCAGCCTTCAGCTCCGGTACATGACGGGAGCGCCGGGTGCATGACGGGAGCATCCTCGGCAGCCCTTCCTGACTGGTATTCTCCCGCCGCAGGAACTTCACGCTTTTCCACCACCCCATGTACGGGAACTGCTACACGTTCAACAACAGAGAAAACGAGACCACCCTCAGCACCTCCATGGGGGGCAGTGAATACGGTAAGGAGATCTGCGTGGGGCACCCTGGGGTGCTGTGCTGCCGCCGAGCGTGCTGGCGGTAGGACAGTCGGGGACGCTTTGCGTCTTTCAGAGATGTGGGCATCTGGCCAGAAAGGTGGGCCCCCACTTTTCCTCTTGCAGGGTTTCCTTCAACCTCCACGTCGGTTCTTTTTTTCTTTATCGGTGTCGGTTGGCCCTTTTGACATCTCCTTGTTGCTTTGGACGGAGCAACTGGAACCTTCCCGGGGGGCGGGGGGGGGGGTGGAGAGGGGGGCTTCACCCGGGGCAACTACTCTATTTTAAGCTTGTAGCTGGAGTGAGTAAGGCTGGGCAGGCCCCTTCCAGAAGGACTTAAGTCCAGACACGCTAAACAGGAGATTACCGAGGCAAACACGCCTTCGTCTTGGTTAAGCTGACAGATTCTAGAGCCAAAACCCAGCTCTGCCACTCACTGCGAGTTGCTATGCCCTTCGTCTGTGAAGTGGGAGCAATGGTAAAAAAGGTAGCTGAGAAGCCTTAATTAAAATAGGGAAGGCGCTGGAGCTCCCGTCATGGCTCAGTGGTTAACGAACCTGACTTGTATCCATGAGAACGCAGGTTCAGTCCCTGGCCTCGCTCAGCGGGTTAAGGATCCGGCGTTGCCGTGAGCTGTGGTTGGAGGTCAGCAGCTAGAGCAGCCCCTAGCCTGGAACCTCCATGTGCCGCGGGTGCAGCTCTCAGAAGACAAAATGGAATAAAATAAAATAAAATGGAAAGCACTTAGAATGCGACCTGACACACACTCTCTTAGTCTGGTTGGGCTGCCAGAGCCGGTCTTACAGACGGACAGCTCAAACAGTCGACACTTACTTTCCCAAAGTTCTGGAGGCTGGAAATCTTGACCGAGTTGCTGTTCAATTCACTTTCTGGGGAGGAGCTGGCTTGCAGGTGGCCACCTTCTTTTTCCGGGTCCTCACCTGACCTTTCGTCCTCTTCTGAGCACACCAGTACTCTGGGATTAAGGGCCCATCCTTATGACATCGTTTGACCTTAATTACCTCCCTAAAGGCTGTATCTCCAGTCACACGGATTAGGGCTTCAATGTATGAACGGGGCAGGGAGTGGAGAGACCCAGGTTCGGTTGTAAGACAGGCACTAAGCACACAATAGGTGCGGATGGTGGCTGTCATTGCTTCCGTCACCACCGTTCTTACTATTATTTGCTGCTGTTACTGTCACCACCACCAATAATACCAGTACTACTACAGTATTACTATTACTACTACTCTACTCCTATGACTTCTTTTTTTTTTTGCTTTTTAGGGCCACACCCGCAGCATATGGAAGTTCCCAGGCTAGGGGTCGAATCGGAGCTGCAACTGCCAGCCTACAGCCCAGCCAGAGCAACTTAGGATCCGAGCCGCGTCTGCGATCTATACCACAGCTCACGGCAACGCTGGATCCCTGAGCCGGTGAGCAAGGCCAGGGAGCGAACCCACATCCTCACGGATACTCATGGGATTAGTATCTGCTGTGCCACAACGGGAAACTCCTACTCCTGTGACTTTGGTGGAGAAGGCAGGAACTCATCAGATACTGGCCTGGCTGACCTACAGAAGGAATTCTTGAAAGTTCCCAAATAGTTTGAACATGATTTGATGTACGCATAGGCTCTTACGAGGAAAGGCAAAGTCTAGTCATGGAGCAAAATCCACCGGGACTCCTCGCCTTTGTTACTGCGTGGGCTGTGTTCTTGCCAAATCCGCACACCTCCATAGTTCGGGGCACAGACGTCAGGAGGAGGAGTCAGGGGAAGTGGGTGTGAAGAACTGCCCAGAGCACAGGGAGCTCCATCTCGTCCCCTGTGACAGAATATGCTGGAGGATGATGTGAGAAAAAGAATGCACAGAAATGGCTTTCTGGGTCACTCTGCTGTACCGCAGAAACTGACGAACACTGTAAGTCAACTACCATTAAAAAATTTTGAGGAGGTCCCGTCGTGGCTCAGTGGTTAACGAATCCGACTAAGAACCATAAGGTTGCAGGTTCGATCCCTGGCCTTGCTCAGTGGGTTAAGGATCCGACGTGGCCGTGAGCTGGGGTGTAGGTTGCAGACGCGGCTCAGATCCCGCGTGGCTGTGGCTGTGGCGAAGGCCGGCAGCTACAGCTCCTGTTAGACCCCTAGCCTGGGAACCTCCATATGCCGTGGGTGCGGCTCTACATAAAGGCAAAAAGACAAAAAAAAAACTTTTTGAGACAAAAACAAGCTGCGATGGTGACACTGCTTCTGAGCCCCTCTTGTGTGCTGAGCCCTGAGGACAGAGCAGTGAACAAGTCATGCTCCCCCTCACGGAGCTTCGAGGGGGCCCCTTGTCCCCCCTCCACGTGCGGGGACTGCCTGGGTCTGGGTCTGGGGACTCGCGGAGCGGTGGCAGAGGAAGCGGTGTTCTCCTGGCCTTCAACCACAGCTGCCTTACCCTTCCAGGGCTGCAGGTCATCCTGTACGTAAACGAAGAGGAGTATAACCCCTTCCTGGTATCCTCCACGGGGGCCAAGGTGATTGTCCATCGGCAGGACGAATACCCATTCATCGAGGACGTGGGGACAGAGATCGAGACGGCCATGGCCACCTCCATTGGAATGCACCTGGTAAGAGAATATTCTGATTTTCTAGGCTTGGAGCGGAGGACAGGGTCCCCTCACACACACACAGCCCCCCCAAGTATAACCACCGAGATGCAGTTTATGGAAAAGGGTATTGGTTTCGAAAGAAAGCGTGGGGTGTTCCCATTGTTGCACAGTGGAAAGGAACCCTGCTAGTATCCGTGAGGATTCGGCTTCAACAGCCGGTCTCGCTGAGTGGGTTGAGGATCCGGCGTTGCCGTGAGCTGTGGTGGAGGTCGCAGACTTGGCTGGGGTCCGCGTGGCTGTAGCAGCTGCAGCTCCAATTAGACCTCTAGCCTGGGAACTTCCATAAGCTGTGGGTACAGCCTTTAAAAGGAAAAGGGGGCGGGGGGGGCGTGTCCTGTCTTTTCCAATAGTCATTCTGGTAGTTACAACCGAGGACTGTCTTTGCACCTTCTGTACGGATGAACAAGGAAAGGACCCCATTCTGGATAAGAACTGAAGGCCCCTTCCTTGTTCCAAAGACAGACATCAGTGCTGATGGAACGCGTACTGGAGGCAAGGCGTCAGACACTATGTATTTGTCAGTAATATAAATAGAGCAGATTAGCATCTTTCTTTCTGGGCCACCTAGAAGCCAATAAGGCCGGTAAAACTGCTGCTTAAAGGCGATTGGAAAGTCACTGGGCCGTCAGAGGTCTGTTGTTATTTCCGTCAATTTTGTCCCATTCACTGAGAACCCCCTTCTCTCAAGTCTTTGACTTTTGCTGACTTCTCTGGGTGCTGAGAATACTCACACCTGTCAGCAGAAAGCACCTCCGGGCTGCAGACTCCAACCCCTGGGTCGCCGTGCCCAAGGGAGGCAGAAAGCCATGGCCAGGAGTGTACCCGGGTGTCCCTGGGCACGCCCCTGCTCGTGTCATTCTCTCGTGTGCAAGCCCGGGGGTCTCATTATGGCAGTATCTCTCTCTCCGTCCCCCTGTCCCTCTCTCCCCCCTCTCTGTCTAATAGAATAACTATTAAGCGCTTCTTTAAAGGGAGTCTATGCACCTCCTTTGAGATACGCAGAATCTAAGCCACAGAGCACATCAAGCAGCTCCAGCTCTGATTTACGAGCATTTAAAACAAACAAACGAAACCCAAGGCTGGCTGAGAGGTCACCGGGGGGCCACTAAGAAGAAGTCCAAACAAACTAGACTGCCTTCCTTTCTTATTTATTTTTTGTTTCGTTATTTATTTACTGTTGATAGGCATGTTAAACCAGTGGACTCAGTTGGTTAGAAAGCCGGTTGCCAAATCTTCTTCACTCATTGAGGGACCGCGTGTCCAAAGCACTGGATATTCAGCGGTGGATACAACAGATCATGCACCTTCAAAGATTAACCTTTAGGAGGAGAGGATAGGGGAGTTCCCATCACAACTCAGCAGTAATGAATCTAGCTAGGATCCAGGAGGACACGGGTTCAATCCCTGGCCCCTCTCAGTGGGTTAAGGATCCGGTGTTGCTCTGAGCTGTGGTGTAGGTTGCAGACGCGGCTTGGATCCCGCGTTGCTGTGGCTGTGGCATAGGCCGGTGGCTGCAGCTCCGATTAGACCTCTAGCCTGGGAACCTCCACATGCCATGGATGAGGCCCTAAAAAGACCAAAAAAAAAAATTTTTTTTTTAAAAAAAGGAGAGGATGACACACTTTTGCAACACAGGCCCAAGCTCTGTGGGAACGGGGGGCTTCTATGTCTTGTTCCCAGACTGACTTCTTAGAACATAGCAGATACTCAGTGAATATCGTTGGAATGATGGCTGGCGGGCTGGAGAGATGGGTGGAAGGTTGGGAACTTAGAAGCCAGCAGTGAAGGCTTTCTAGATCATGGATTCTTTAAGGACAAGTGTCAGGAAGGGCTAGTCCAGACAAAGGACACAGCAATTACAAAGGGGTCACCGAAAAGGTTTGAAGCCCTGTCGTTAGTCATTTTGAGAAACCCCTCTGTCTGAAATGTGATCAAGACACTAGACACAGCACATTCCCAGTAATACCAGAAAAAAACGATGAGACCCTAGCTGAGGCAGTGGCTGTTGAGGATGAATAGGAGTGTCCGGGTGTGAGAGATCCTACAGGTGGAAGCAACCGGGCTTGACAACCAAGGTCATGGAGGAAAGGTTGGGCGAAGCTGATATTTAGGCTCTGGCTTGAGTAGCGTGTTGGACAGAGGTGGCAGGCTTCTGAATTAGGGACTATAAGAAGAAGCGTAGGTTTAGGGGAGAAGATAGATGCTTAAGTTTGGGACATGCCCGAGTCGACGTGCCTTTGGGAAACCAAAGTGAAAACGTGGAGTCAAGGAGATGCTTTGGACCTAGAGCTCAGGAGAAGTAGCCGGGGGTGAGGGCAGGGAGTTGCGTCCAGCGTAATGCTAGACTTGGAAATACATGCTGTCACCCAAGGCCTGAGACAATGCAAACGCTTTAGGGCTGAGCGAAAAGGAACTGGAGAGACGCAGGCAGCAAAATGGCAGCAAAAGCCGGAAAGGGTTGGTGTCAGATCAATGAAGCGTTGCAGGGAAGGTCTTAGCTGGAGTTCCAGATGCCATGGAGAGGTCAGGCAGGGAGAAAAGGGTGATAGCTGTCTTCTGGGTTGGGCAACCAAGAGGTCACCAGTTCTCTGCCAGAGCATATTTCAGTGGCACAGCAGGAGTGGAACAGAAACCAAAGTACAATGGGTTGGATCACGAATGGGAGATGAGGAAGCAGGCTAGATGCACGGTTCACCCAAGGGCAGCGTGGAGCCAGGCTCTGGAGAGGGGCGAGACCTCACTGTCCCTGCAAACCCTACAATTTTATTATCTTAAGGCATTGTTTGTATCTTTAAAATGCTTCTCGAAAGCATTGGTGTTTTGCCTTTTTGTCTTAAAGCATGCACACATTTCTTTTCACAAGTATCTGTAAACAGGGATTCAGGGCTCAGACTCCTGGAGCCGAACAGCTGGCACCCAGATCCCAGCTTTGCACTTTGGTCGTGTGCTCTCTTACTCAGTTATCTCATCTGCAAAATGGGGACAGTCATAATGTTACTGCGTGGGCTGGTGGGAATGCAATGGGTTAATTCATATGAAACACTGAAAATGGTGCCAGGCCTGTGACGAGTGCTCCAAAATACTGGCTATTGATACAGATTAGAAAGAGATTGGAAGGAAAGGAAAATAAGTTTGAAGCAAAGAGAAGGGTTAGGGAGGAGTTTTCACGTCCTTTGTGACACCCCCCGCCCCTCTTTTATGAGTGAGATATTGATCTCTTCCACAGAATATATAGAAAGACTACTAATTATTTGCCATATGTGTTGCAAATACCTCTCCCAGTTTGTGCTTTCGTTTTAGTTTTCATTATGCTACTTTTTCGTACGTAAAAACATCAAATGTTTACAGAGTCAAAATCTTTGTTTTCTTCCTTAGTCGTTATGTTTGAGGACTTTCCATCCCTGAGATCAGCTACAGAGTTGAGTTTCCTCCCACTTATTTTGTTATTTCATCTAATACCTTAACCCCCTAGAATTTTTTTTTCTGCGAGATATGGAATCGAGATAGAATTTATTACTTCCTTGGAGTTTCCGTCCTGGCTCAGGGGTTAACGAATCTGACTAAGAACCATGAGGTTGCGGGTTCGATCCCTGGCCTTGCTCAGTGGGTTAAGGATCCGACGTTGCCGTGAGCTCTGGTGTAGGTCGCAGACACGGCTCGGATCCCGCGTGGCTGTGGCTGTGGCGAAGGCTGGCGGCTACAGCTCCTGTTAGACCCCTAGCCTGGGAACCTCCATATGCCGCGGGTGCGGCTCTAGATAAAGGCAAAAAGACAAAAAGAAAAAAAAAAAGAATTTATTACTTCCTCCAAATTGTTAACAGGTAGTCCTTACTTCATATATTGAGTAATTCTTTTTTCCTCCATTGTTCAGAAACATAAGCTTTATCATACACAAATAACTTTTATAATTTATTGCAATAAAAAAAAACCCCACAGAACAAAAGGAAAAGGAGTTGAACCACCTGAAATTCCTCCCAGGGCCTCTTGCTGCCACCTTGGCTTTTCCCTGGCAAAAGAGGTGAGCTGAGGACACCTGTGCAATTGCCTTCCTCCCCCAGGATTCTTGGAAAAAGCAGACAGGACCTGGTTTGATAAAACCGAGTCTTGTTCCCACGCACGTACCCACATACAGTACCTGCACACAGTTCGCCTAATCACACCTACACGTAGCTGCGCATGCACGCACAGCACACACGCATATCTGTCTATCCATCCATCCATCATCTAAATTTGCACACACTCTCACACACACATACACATATATCCATTCTCATTTTTGTGCCCCAGAGGGTCAGGGCAGAAGCTAAAATGTTTTCCCACCCTATACAGATCAGCAGTTCTTTCTTTCTTTCTTTTTCTTTTTTTGTCTTTTTATGGCCCCACCCGTGGCATATGGAGGTTCCCAGGCTAAGGGTCTAACAGGAGCTGTAGCCGCCGGCCTTCACCACAGCCACAGCAACGCCGGATCCAAGCCGCGTCTGCGACCTACACCACCGCTCACGGCAACGCCGGATCCTAAACCCACTGAGCGAGGCCAGGGATGGAACCCGCGTCCTCATGGGTGTTAGTCGGGTTTGCAAGCACGGAGCCGCAACAGGAACTCTAGATCAGCAGTTTTGAAAGGGTGACGGCGAAGCTGGAGAGTGAAAGGGAGAGGGGACTGAGAGAGACAGAGAGAGCCCCAGGGCTCTGTCCAGGTTCATCCAGCCAAGGCTTTGAAAAGCCAGAGACTTGTTCTGCTCTGTGAAGGCCGCTGGCCCCATCTGCCCCGGCTCCGGTTGCTTCAGGAGGCAGCCGTGGTAACCCGGGAGCTGTGAGTCTGACAAGCGTGCGGAGTTAAGGGTCGCTGCGCACCGAACAAGCCTCAGAGTCGCAGCGTGACATCTCCCAGTCAGCTTCCGGGGACCAGTCCACGGGCTGGTTCTCAGAGCAGAGGGCGCCCCGGCCGCCTTGTACTGGCTGCATGGGGCCGACCTGCTTGCCTGGCGGACCCGCTCACTAAATGCCAGGGCGTAGTACTCTGCCCGTAGCCGAGGCTCTAGAACAGCTCAGCAGGACCTCAGAGCTCCCGGGGACATCTGACCAGGGGGCCTGCTGCTGCGAGAAGCTTAGGGGTAGCACTGAACCCGGGTGCCCTCGGGGGAAACCACTGCTTGGCGTCTCAGCGCCCAGTTCCCAGCCCAGCCCCGGCCTGTGCTAGAGGCTCTATATCTGTTCGCTATCCAGCTCTTGGAGGACTGAAGGCAGCCTGCGTATTCTGTACAGACAGACACTCACTCCTTCTTGTTAGTGAGCAGGGTAGATGGCAGGGCAAAAGGCTTGTGTCTGTCTGCGTCTGTCTGTCTGAGATCGGGATCTGACCTCTTGAGGCATGTACCCTAGAGAACAGAGGAAACCAGACTTCCCTCTCTATTTCTTCTGTTTCAGTGTTTTAAAATGAGCACTCTCTGTTGCCCTGGGGGGTACTTGCAATTGATTGAGGGATCCGCAGATAAATCACAAGCAGAGAGAGACGACAGCCATTTGGGATGGCTGCCGGGCCTACCTGTGCCAGGCTCCTCGGTTCCTTCCCCCCCAGCTATTTTCTCTCCATCCAGCCGCTCTTCAGAGAAAAAAGAACATTCTTACCCCATAAATCTGCCAGCCATTCGCCCTGTACCCTCCCCGGTCTCAGGAAAAGCAAAAGTCTGCACACGCGTACACACACACACACACACACACACACACACACACACACACACGTCGTGGTCCCAGTTTATATTCTGTAGCTACTCCTCCCGTGGGACATCCTATGCTTTTCTTTCTTAATTGGCTTGTCTGGATTTTTTTTTTTTTTAGGCAAGAAATAGATTTATGAAGATAGGGAGCTTGGGAGGGCTACAACTGGCAGGCAAAGGAGTCTCTGCCCGTAAAACATGATTTCATAGGTGTTCTTTCGTATAGTGAATTATCATGCTCTGAGCTCCTCCGATCTGGGCGCCATGCCACTCTGCTGGCCATTCCTTGGTCCTCTCTAAGAAAGCACGTTGTTCCAAGTCAGCTTCTGGGGCCAGAAAACAAGAGGGTTGGAAATGAGTTCTTAGCTGGGACAAGAATCCCAAGCAGCGTAGTCACTGTACTTTCCAGCCCGTCCTGCCTGCCCTGCGTGCCCCACTACCATTCTGTTTTTTTTTCTTTTCTTTTCTTTGTTAGGGCCGCACCCGCGGCATAGGGAGATTCCCAGGCTAGGGGTCTAACAGGAGCTGCAGCTGCCGGCCTACACCACAGCCACAGCAACTCAGGATCCGAGCCGCATCTTCAGCCTACACCAAGCTCATGGTGACGCCGGATCCTTAACCCACTGAGCAAGGCCAGGGATCGAACCCATGTTCTCGTGGTTACTAGTCAGTTTTGTGGCCACTGAGCCACAGTGGGAACTCCTCTCACTACCATTCTGAGAACCAAATCCAGACGCAGATTTCTCAGCACAGTGTTGGAGGCCAGCATGATCTGAACTTGGGTCCCTCTCTGGCTTCATTCACGGTGTCTGTTTTCCTGTCACCGTGTTGCAGCCACCCCGCAACCTCCCCAGTTCCAGGCTTGCCTCTCCCTCTGCCTAAGCCTCCTTCTCCACTTCTTGGCAAGTCCAGTTCTTTCTTGCCATTCCGTGTCGAGCCAACATGTCTTTTTCTCAAAGACAGCTTCCCTGATCACATTGGAAAGACGGCTCCCCCTCCAGGCTCTCTAGCAAGTTTCACTGGCCACCATCAAAGATTATCCCAGGAGTTCCCGTCGTGGCTCAGCGGAAACAAATCCAACGAGGAGCCATGAGGTTGTGGGTTCGATCCCTGGCCTCGCTCAGTGGGTTAAAGATCCGGCGTTGCCGTGAGCTGTGGTGTGGGTCACATACTTGGCTCGGATCCCGCGTGGCTGTGGCTGTGGTTAAGGCCGGCAGCTGTAGCTCCGATTGGACCCCTAGCCTGAGAACCTCCATATGCTGCAGGTACAGCCCTAAAAAAAAGGACAAAACATATATTTATATTGATTAAATCCGTGACCGGAGGGCTGCTTAGCTCCTGGAAGCTGCGAGCGAGGCCCGCTGTCTGGGTCGCGGGGGAGGGCAGGCTGAACGTGCGTTGCTGTGATTACAGACGGAGTCCTTCAAGCTGAGCGAACCCTACAGCCAGTGCACAGAGGATGGGAGCGACGTGCCAGTCGAGAATATCTACAAGGCCGCCTATTCCCTCCAGGTACAGGCTGGGGGCGGCACCCAGTCCCGGGTTGTGGTCTGGACCCAGGACACAAAAGTTATATGTAGGCTCGGGTGTGTCTGGGACCCCGTGACACAGTTCGGGTGTGTCTGGAACTGCGGCGAGAAGCCTGGGCTTCATCCAGGGACCTCAAGAGCCGATGATGCCGGCTGGGTCCAGTCTTGTTTGGTCCATCTGTAACCAGAGCTTTGATTCATTGAAGTCCCACATGGAACAGAATGTACAGCTGAGACAGGCCAGCTTCTTAAATGGGCCTTGGTGAGTGAGGAACAGGAGGAAGTGGTGGTGGGGACAGGACACTGGCTGAGGGGTCAAGAGCTTTGGCTCCCAGCCCCACAGGTGCCCTTCACCCGCCGATGGCTTTGGGCAAGTGGCATCATCCTCAGCAGTCACGAGGGCGGGGGGTGTTTGGATTGGATCAGGGGCTCCTAAGTGTCATAGCTCAGGCTCCCTCCACCCCGCTCGCCTGGTTTTTCTGGATGGCGTTTCCAAGTCAGGGAATTTCACAAGAAAACCCAGAATTCGAGCTTCTCTTGAAAAACGAGATCTGGCCACACTGGGCCCGTATTCCTACAGGATAAGCAGCAAGTGGAGTGGCCTCATTCAACGAGACGCATTTTCTGCTTTCCCCACTGTCCCCCAGCGCTCGGTAGTGTCTTAACCTGTATCAACCTTGGGGTGTGCTCACCTCTCATGGCTTGTCTCACGTTCTGGGAGGCTGCGTGTCACCTCCCCCCGGGACACCCAGAGAGCAGTGAGAAGCACCTCAGCAGAACCAGGTGCCCTCCATCCACACTCAGCTTCCATCAGAGCCGAGCCAAGGGCGCCAGTAGAGACACTAAGTGAAAAGAGATTTGTAGTCAGAGAATGCCTGCTTGTAAGAAAGAGCAAAACAATCAAACTGACTTCAAAACCAGGAAGAAAAAAAAAAGGTCAGCTCATTGGAAAGACACACTGGATAATATTGAGTAAGAGGCCACCGTTTACATCTTTAATGTAAAGATAAGCACTTTACAGCTTTCACTTCATTTCCTGCTCACCACGACCTCCTGATATTTCAGTCTTGTTATGCTCATTTCACAAAGTGAAGAAACTGGAGTTCCCGTTGTGGCTCAGCGGATTAAGGACCCAACACTGTCTCCGTGAGGATGTGGGTTCGATCCCTGGCCTCACCCAGTGGGTTAAGGATCCGGCATGGCCGCAAGCTGCGGTGTAGTTTGCAGATGCGGCTCAGATCCGGTATCGCCGTGGCTGTGGCGTAGGCTGCAGCTGCAGCTCCAACTTGACCCCTAGTCTGGGAACCTCCATATGCCGCAGGTGTGGCCTTAAAAAGAAAATTTAAAAAAAAAAAATGGAAGATAAAGAGGAAGAAACCAAAATATCAGAGAGGTAAAGTAACTTGCCTGAAGTCACACAGATGGAAGGCGGCAAAGCTGGGATTTGAGCTTGTGTAGCCTGCCTTCCAAGTCCCCACCATTATCTTTTGTACTGTGTAAACCCTGTGGGTCTTGGGGTAGCTTATGATCCCCAGGGAGCCAGCGTGGAGGGCTTGGACCTAAGAATCGGAGAGCTAAGGACTGTGTTTGTCCCTCTCTGGTTTCTGGCACCTGCTCCAGTTTTCCCACTGACCTCTGTGTCAGCACCCACACGGTGGAGAGTGAGCACCCTAGCCTCAGCTGCAGCCCAACCAGGCACCCACATCTCAGTTTAATTTCTCCACAAATGTTCTAGCCTTGTCCCTTTGGAGTCAGGGGACCACGGTCCTGGCCCGGTCAGCGGTGACACGCCGGGCAAATTGATGCAGCGTGCCGAGGCTGGGGGAGGCCAGCCGCCTGGCGGAGGGGGCGGGGGGCAAGGCAGCTGCGTGCGTGGAGGTGATGGGAACTCCGGCCCCTGCCTTTCAGATCTGCCTTCACTCGTGCTTCCAGGCCAAGATGGTAGAGAAATGCGGGTGCGCCCAGTACAGCATGCCTCTGCCCCGGGAGGCCAGCTACTGCAACTACCAGCAGCACCCCAGCTGGAGTGAGTGCGACCCATTCCCTGCCTTGTACACCCCGGGGTCGGGGTCAGCCCAGCTCTGGCAACAGCTGAAGGCTTTTGCCCGAGGGCGGGGTATTGGTAGAGAGATACTGACCAGCGTTTCACTCCTATTGCGAAGCCTGGCTGCAGTTACATAGATTATATATTTTTGGTCTTTTTAGGGCCGTGCCCTTGGCATATGGAAGTTCCCAGGCTAGGGGTCCAATCGGAGCTGCAGCTAAGGCCTACATCACAGCCACAGCAATACGGGATCCGAGCTGCGCCTGCAACCTACACCACAGCTCACGGCAACGCCAGATCCTTAACCCACTGGGCGAGGCCAGGGATCAACCTGCGTCCTCATGGATACTAGTCAGATCCATTTCTGCTGAGCCACGACGGGAACTCCTGGAGTTCTGCTTTCTAATTAAGCACCAAATGCTGCACCCCGGCTTGTGCTAAGACCTTGACCCCCGTCTGTCAACTCTGGGAGGCAGGAACCATTGTTGGTACCCTATCAGCAGACAGGTAACTGACGCTCAGAGAGGTTAAGCAACTTGCCCAAGGTCACACAGCCATGGAGCAGGAAAGCCCAAAGCAAGGGCTGCCAACCCGCCTCTCCAACCCAACTTGTGTTCTTCACTGTTGGCCACATTCTGTCTCTCAAAATCTCAAGGCAGCATTGTTTCCAGAGAACCAGTGTTTGTAGAGGGTGGGAGGTGAAATCCTTAAAAGGAGACTATGCGGGCGCCGTTTGGAAACCCCTAGAAAGGGCCCCGTGGCCTCCAAACCCATGCCACCCTGCTTCTTGTCCCCCAGTGTACTGCTACTACCAGCTGTCCCAGGCCTTTGTCCAGGAAGAGCTGGGCTGCCAGTCCGTGTGCAGGGAAGCCTGCAGGTGAGTGGACCCGGCGGAGGCGCGGGACGAGCAGGGCTGGGCTGGGCCGGGCTGGGACACCCACCCTCACTCCATGTGCCCTTCTCTGCTTAGCTTTAAGGAGTGGACACTGACCACCAGCCTGGCGCAGTGGCCATCTGAGGTTTCCGAGGTAAGTCCCCTCTGCCCCCTCTCCCCCCTGCCCCGGAGCCCTCAGCCTAGAGCTCGATGTCCCGGCTGTGTCCTCTGGTCTCAGGGGAGACCCGGTTCCGGGCTGGAGCTGAGAGGGGAGCCCCAGGCCACTCCGTCTTTCTCCACTGCAGAAATGGTTGCTGTCTGTTCTCACTTGGGACCAAGGCCAGCAAATAAAGAAGAAACTCAACAAGTAAGTTGACTCTGGCCCTGCTTCCTCTGCTTCTGCCCCGGTCCCAGCCTCCTCACTTGATTCCTCAGTGCCAAACCCTCTCCTTTTCGTTCATTCATTCATTCACTCCTTTTTTTTTGTCTTTTTGCCTTATCTAGAGCCGCACCCGCGGCATGTGGAGGTTCCCAGGCTAGGGGTCTAATCGGAGCTGTAGCCGCTGGCCTACACCACAGCCACAGCAACTTGGGATCCGAGCCACGTCTGCGACCTACACCACAGCTCACGGCAATGCCGGATCCTTAACCCACTGAGCAAGGCCAGGGATCGAACCCGCTACCTCATGGTTCTTAGTCGGATTCGTTAACCACTGAGCCACGAAGGGAAGTCCTCACTCCTTTTTTTTTTTAAGCAAGCAAGCAAAGTCTTTATTACAGGAAAGCAAATAGCTCCCAGGAGAGCCAGGAGGGGGTAAGAGCCCCCCTCTCTGTCTTTTGGGGTTTTTATCCCTTAAAGATGGGGGGCACCCACCTGGGGTCCAGAAAGATGTGGTTTTTCTCCCATTGGTCTTGTTCAATGGCCCATATCCGTCCTTGTCCAGTAGGGGTCTCAGGGTGGAAATGTCCCCTAAGTCTCATGGTTTCTTTGCTCACTCACACCTTTATTCAACACATATTTATCGCGTTCTTATCATGAACCACGCCCTGCTCTAGGCCTGGGGCCCTCACACTTCTTGACCAAGTGCGTTTCCTACTGTGGCCCGTTGAATGCATAGCCCCCATAAAAGTGTTCGGAAATAGCCCTCCTCTGTGATGTGCAGTGCATTCGGGCTGGTTTTCAGATGTTGCACACTCGTGTGGCCAAACCAGTTGGTCACAGCACAGTTCTGAATGGTTAGTGCCCGTATCAGCTGATGGAAATTTTGACTCTGTGGATGCAACGTGATCCTTTCTATCCTGTTTCACTTTCTAGAAGGTACTGGTCATGGCCCAGTAAATTTATCCCATGGCTTCCTGGTACGTCTTTTTTTTTTTTTTTTTTTGCTTTTTAGGGCTGCACCCGCGGCATATGGAGGTTCCCAGGCTAGGGGTCGAATTGGAGCTCCAGCTGCCGGCCTGCACCACAGCCATAGCAACACACTATCTGAGCAGCGTCTGTGACCTACACCACAGCTCACAGCAACGCTGGATCCTTAACCCACTGAGCGCGGCCAGGGATCGAACATGCAACCTCATGGATCCTAGTAGGATTCCTTTACCACTGAGCCACAACAGGAACACTGCTTCCTGATGTATCTTGATCCACTCGGAAAAGTGCTCTACTGAGCTACGCAGCTTCTAATCCCACTTGAATTTTCCACATCAAAATTCATTTCCCGGAGTCCTCTTGTAGCTCAGTGGGTTAAGGATCTGGCATTGTCACTGCAGTGGCTTGAGTTGGCTGCTGGGGCGCAGGTTCAGTTCCTGGCCTAGGAACTTCTACATGCTGCAAGCCTGGCCAAAAAACTGAATACATCATTTCCAAGGGGTCTTTAGCAAAAATCAGCCAGGCTGGAGTTCAGGGACCTGAGCAGATTGGAAACAAAGGTGAGAGAGGCGGGGGGACCTGCCATGAACTGCCATCTCTCTGGGACAGTCCTGTCTCCATATTGCCCAGCACTGGGCTTGGCCCCAGTGGGAGCCAGTCTGGTCTCCAACATTATTTCATGTGCACTAGGCACCTGGTTGCCGTGTGAGGTGACCGGGCAGACATGGCCCTTGCTCAGAAGGTGCTTCCAGTCTGGTAATAAAGATCGACTTTGACCAAACAGTTGCAAACTGTTAAACCAAGAGTTGCAAAGTGGTAACTCCTGGGTCAAGTCTGGGTCCGTGCAAGTAACCCATTATTTCCAGCTTTTCCTGAAAGATCAAAAATTCTGGCAAGAGCAAACCTCCCTTCTTACAGAGCACCAAAGATCTGAGGAAAGACTGCCCCTTTGGGACAAACATGACCTTTCCAGCTTGCCACAGTCCTAGCAGGAGGCAGTTTTAGTTCAGAGGTTAAGACTACAAACTTTGAAGCCAGGTCTGTCTACGTTTGAATACCGGCTCTGCCAGTTGTGAGCTGCGTGGTCTTGGGCAAGTTACTTAACCAATCCCTATCTTAGTTTCCACATCTGTAAAATGGGAGTGATTAAAACCTACCTACTGGAGTTCCCTGGTGGCTCAGTGGGTTAAGCATCCAGCATAATGCTGTGGCGTTGGTTCAAGCCCTGCCCCGGGAACTTCTGCCTTTCATGGGCACGGCCAAAAATAATAAAAATCAAAAAGAAATATAAAATAGGGAGTTCCTGTTGTGACTCAGCAGAAATGAACCCGACTAGTGTCCTTGAGGACACAGGTTCGATCCTTGGCCCCGCTCACTGGGTTAAGGATCTGGTGTTGTCGTGAGCCAAGGTGTAGGTCACAGATGAGGCTCAGGTCCCCATGTGGCTGTGACTGTGGCTGTGGTGTAGGCCGGCAGCTACAGCTCTGATTATACCCCTAGCCTGAGAACTTCCATATACTGCAGGTGTACCCCCCCCAAAACAGGTAAAATAAATACATAAAATACAATAAAACATACCTACCTTATGGGGCTGTTGTGAGAATTAGATGAGTTAATTCACATAAAGTTCTTAGACCAGTGCTTAGCCACACAGAGAGCGGTCAGTAAATGCTCGCTGTTATTACGGCCGCTGTGGTTACTACCTTATTCCCAGCCTGTCTCACTCATTGACGTCGCCTGCCTGCTTCCTGTCCGTGTTGGCGGTTGCAGTGCAACGATCACAATGTCGAGGTTGAATGGAGGACAGGAGAGCTCCAGAGACATAGCGGGGGCCCTGACGCGGTGTGGGGAGGTGGGTTGTGAGTGAGCGAACGAATGGTCCACGCTGGAGACGTGCCCCGCCACGTGCAGCTTCTCCAAAGCCCGCGGAGCTCAGAGCCGTGGCGACGCTGGGGGCTGGCAGGCGGGATCCAGCCCCACGGGAAGGGCTGGCCGTCCGGTTGAGCGCGGAGGTGTCCAGCTCACCTTGGCCCTGCCCGTCGGGGTTTTTTTACAGGACGGACTTGGCCAAACTCTTGATATTCTACAAGGACCTGAACCAGAGATCCATCATGGAGAGCCCCGCCAACAGCGTGAGTGACCCTTTCCGGGACCTGTCGTCGTCCTTGGTGCCCTTTAGTCTTTCTTATTATAGTCCGTTTGCAACGGCTCTGTCCGTCTCTGCTGTCCAGCAGAGTGACCCCGTCACACACACGTGGACATAACCTTTCTCAGCTCATCCGCCGTCGCGCTCCACCGCTCGCGAGTAGCTCCGGTTCCCTGTGCTGCGCAGCGGGACCTCGTCGCGCAGCCCCTCTGGTTGCCATAGTTTGCATCTATTAACCCCAAACTCCCCGTCCATCCCCACTCCCCCCCCGGCAGCCACAAGTCTGTTCTCCGGGCCCACGAGTTCGTTTCTTTTCTGTAGACAGGTTCGTTTGTGCCGTGTGTTAGATTCCGGATATAATGGCATCATGTGGTATATTTGTCTTTCGGTTTCTTTATACTTTGTACTTTCTACACTTGACTTAGTGTGAGAGGCCAGTTCCATCCACAGGACCTCTCTTGAGTGTGCAGATGTGCCCGTCTGCCCGGCCTCGGGGAGCAGAGTCAGATTACGGGGAGCCAGCCTGAGCCAGTAGGGCCACCCGAAGCCAGCCAAGCCTCAGATCAGAGCAGGAAGATTCAGAGGGGACAGGAAGCCTGCTCCCATCTGACCCCAGACCCGTTCAGGGACACAGCTAGCCGGCTGTGAGCCAGGGTCTTTGCATGAGGCCACCTGGCCCTGCGGGCGATTCCCTTTTGACCATGTGGCTTGGCCTCCCCTGCAGATCGAGATGCTTCTGTCCAACATCGGCGGCCAGCTGGGCCTGTGGATGAGCTGTTCTGTCGTCTGTGTCATCGAGATCATCGAGGTCTTCTTCATTGACTCGCTCTCCATCATTGCCCGCCACCAGTGGCACAAAGCCAAGGAGTGGTGGGCCCGGAGGCAGGCACCCCCCTGCCCAGAGGCGCCCCCCAGCCCTCGGGGCCGGGACAACCCAGCCCTCAACATGGATGACGACCTGCCCACTTTCACCTCTGCCTTGCGCCTGCCTCCGGCCCCGGCGGCCCCGGTGCCCGGCACGCCGCCCCCCAGATACAACACCTTGCGCTTGGAGAGGGCCTTCTCCAGCCAGCTCACGGACACCCAGGTGCCCTCTGAGTCCTGAGGTGGGCGGGGAAGAAAGACGGAGCCAGGACCACCGGCCACGGGCCCTGTCTCCCGCACACAGAGGGGACCCTCTGCAGCCCGCCTCTGGGCTTCAAAAGGACACTGGCTACACGTCTGCTTTGAACAACAAGACGAGGCCTGGGCGTGCGCGGGGGCCTGTTGGAGCCTCTGCTCGGCAACACTCGAAGCCGCCCAGGACGAGATAAATCCCGCGGCCCAAACACTTAGCGTATTTGCTACGGAGAGCGAGAGAGAATGGGGCCGAGGACACGGAGCCGGCCTGGACAGAGGCCGGGAGTGAAGCCTGGCAGAGTTCTTCCCCAGATCTTGAGAAAGACAGACCCGCTCCAAAGCCCCAGGCGGCGGTGGGGTTGGGGGTGGTTTCAGCCACTCCCCCAGGCCGGGCTGGGACCCAGGGATGTGACCTTAGGCCAAATGACTAGCTCCTGGTGTCAAAGATGGGCGGAAGCTCCAAGCCTGGGGGCATGGAGCTGTTTGGGAATAAACCCTTCCTGAGTCATGACAACGGGGCAAGGGTTGCACTGTGCCCCCAGGCGGGGAGCTGACCCAAGGTCCTTGCAGTGTGTAGAGGGCATGGGTGCACTGCGGGAGGCCTGGGGTGTGGCTGGGGGCCCGTATTCTGGGCGGCTAAGCCAGCGCCCTGGGCCTCTTCCCCAAGCAGAGAAAGGCCAGTTCAAGGACACGGTTGGACACTGCTGTCCAGCATTAGCCCAAGGCATAATGGATTATCTCCCGATAACCCACCTCAGCTTACAGACCCCCTGGCCCCACCCAGGGGCCTGCCCCACACCAGCAAGCCAGCCACCGCGGACAACCGCCTCCTGGCGTAGTCACTTCTTCCAAAGAGGATAAGAACTAACGTGTATTGAGCACATGACAGGTGCTTAGTGTCAGCTCAGGAGAATGGGCCGTGCTGTTCTAAGCACTGACAGAGACTGGCATAAGGGACTGCCAGCTACAGCCCACAGGCCAAACCCTGGTTGCACCTGTGACCTAAGAAACAGTTAGGTGTTTATTTTTCATACAGTTAAAAATATCCAAGAAACATTTTGTGACATGAAAATTATATGCGATTCAAATTTCAGTGTCCATAATAAAGTTTTATTGGAACAAAATCACAGCCACTCGTTCGCTAATTGTCTCTGGCTGCATCTGCGCTCCCACGGTCAGTGGCTGCCACAGACGCGCCATGGTCCCCAAAGCCTAAAGCGTTTGTTCTCCGGCCCTTTACAGAAAAAACTTGCTGGAGTTCCCATTGTGACTTAGTGGTAACCAACCTGACTAGTATCCACGAGGACGTGGGTTCAATCCCCGGTCTCGCTCAGCAGGTTAAGGATCTGGTGTTGCCACGAGCTGTGTAGGTTGCAGACTCAGCTCAGATCCGGTGTGGCCGTGGCTTGGTGTAGACTGGCAGCTGCAGCTCCGATTGGACCCCCAGCCTGGGAACTTCCCCATGCCGCAGGTGCGGCCCTAAAAAGACAGAAAAAAATCTGCCAGCCTCTGGATTAGCACAGTCAGTAGATGTGATGATCCCATTGTATGGATGAAGAAACCGAGGCAGAGAAAAGTTGACTTCCTCCCCTGGGTGACACAGATAGGACGCCACAGAGCTGGGCTTCTGAGCCAGGCAGCATGACCCCAGAGCCAGCGCACGTCATTGCTCCATCATTTTGCGTCCCATCGGTGTCTACACCTTTTTAGGGTGAGGCTCATGCCAGTTCAGGGGGAAAGAGGAGAAAACTCCACACCCGGTTGTAGGGAAGAAGGAAGTCCTTCATCGGAGTTTCCGTCACTGCTCAGCGGCAACAAACCTGACTAGTATCCATGAGGTTGCAAGTTCGATCCCTGGCCTTGCTCAGTGGGCTAAGGATCTGGCGTTGCCCTGAGCTGTGGTGCAGGCTGCAAATGCAGCCTGGATCCCGTGATGCCGTGGCTGTGGCTTGGGCCGGCGGCTACAGCTCCAGTGCAACCCCTAAAATGGGAATTTCCCTATGCCTCGGATGCGACCCTAAAAAGTCCAAAAAAAAAAAAAGAAGAAGGAGAAAGAGATCTGAATTCCACTCAAGGTTTGGCTGCTAGTGGAGGCAGGAGACTTGGTGAAAGAGCAGAGACTGGGGGACCCTGCCTGGTTCAGCCGCAGCTCAGACCTGAGGCCAGCACAGCCCCCTCTCCCCCACGCACTTTCCTCTGGCCTTGGCCGGTGGGACACTGCCAGGAGGCACAGAGAAGTTCACGGCATTGAGAAGGTCACTGTGACCCCCCGGCCGCAGCTCCCCCCCTCGAGGAGTTGCACTTGGAAGCCAGGGCGGCTGCAGGCCAGCAGCAGCTTACCTGGCTCCCACCCATGCCACCCATGCCAGGCTGGAGTGGCTGTAGCCAGTGGGTGCCTGCCCCGGGCACTGCGCCCCGAGAGTGCTTCCTCCTCCTGCCCACCCAGAGCGGAGGGGGATGGGGCACGCCCTCAGATCTGAGGAATTGACCCGTCTCAGTGTGACATCACGGGGCAGGACCATTTGGGTTTTGCTGGCTTTGTCAAAGGCAGGCCAAAAGCAACTGCAGACAATAGCCTCCCCCGCCCCCAAGCACAGGCGCTCACCCCGGGGCTGCCACACCTTCCTGCGGGTGCCCAGCCTCGGGGGTTTCTGCCCCTGCGATGCCAGATGCTGCCCTCTCTTCTCCATTCACCCCTCCAGGCACAAATGCCACCACCTCTGCAAGGTTTTCCGGGATCTTCCTTTATCCCGAGAGACTGGAGCTTCCTCTATTACAGAATTTCCATCCCCTGTTATGATTTCCTTTGTTTTTGTTTGTTTGTTTTCTTGTTTGTTTTTTTTTTTGCCTTTATCTAGAGCCGCACACGCGGCATATGGAGGTTCCCAGGCTAGGGGTCTAACAGGAGCTGTAGCTGCCGGCCTTTGCCACAGCCACAGCCACGCGGGATCCGAGCCGCATCTGCAACCTACACCACAGCTCACGGCAGCACTGGACCCTTAACCCACTGACCGAGGCCAGGGATCGAACCCACAACCTCATGGTTCCTAGTCAGATTCGTTAACCACTGAGCCACGACGGGAACTCCATGATATGATTTCTTACCCACTTGTCTGTCTCTCTCATTAAACAGTGAACGCGGAGTCCCTGTGGTGGCTCAGCAGTAACGAACCCGATGAGAGTCTGTGAGGACACAAGTTCAATCCCTGGCCTCTCTCAGTGGGTTAAGGATCCGCCGTGGCCATGAGCTGTGGTGTAGATCCCAGGCACATCTTGGATCTGGTGTTGCTGTGGCTGTGGTGTAGGCCGGTGGCTACAGCATCGATTCAACTCCTAGCCTGGGAACCTCCCTATGCCACAGGCATGGCCCTAGGAAAAAAAAAAAGATTCGGACATGGAGAGATAAGGATGGCGAGAGGAGATCAAATAATAAGAGTTAAAAAACTTTAAGTAGGTTCAAAAAAAAAAAGAGGTTGCTGGGGAGAGGAGAGGAGAGAGTAAAGAGCTCCATGGGTGCAGGGTCCTGAAAACACTTTGTAATTAGACGGAGGTGAATGCACTGTCACTGAACTGTATGCTTGATTTTTATTTATTTATTGTTTTTGGCCGCACATGCAGCATATGGAAGTTCCAGGCCGGGGACTGAACCTGTGCCTCTGCGGCAACCAGAGCTGCTCCGGTCCAATCCTTAATCCACTGCACCACAGCAGGAACTCCCAAACTGTACGCTTTAAAATGATGAATTCTGCTGTGTGAATTTTACCTCTATGCAAAAAATTCAAAACAATAAATGTGTTTGAATTAAAAGAGTGAATTGACTTAAACATGGCAAATGAACCTGTAAAGAATAGCAAGATGCACTGACTCCAGCCATCAGGAAAAGAGAAATTTCGGGGGCAGGGGGCAGTGGGAATGGAGGTCCCTGGGGAGACCTGGCTGGCAGTGATCTGTTTCTCGCGTTCAGTGGCGTGCCAGCCTGTGTGTTTGCCTTCCTGTTTTTTTGTTTGTTTGTTTGGGAGTTTTGTTTTGTTTTTTAAGGGCCAAACCCAGGGTATATGGAGGTTCCCAGGCTAGGGGTAGAATTGGAGCTATAGCTGCTGATCTACACAACAGCCACAGCCACAGCAATGTGGGATCCTTAACCCACTGAGTGAGACCAGGGATTGAACCTGCGTCTTCGTGGATACAAGTCAAGTTCGTTACTGCTGTGCCACGAGAAGAACTCCGCTCTCCCATTTTTAAAAACCACGTATTTTCTGTGGACATCCCCACAGTGCATGATTTTGCACAATTTAAAAACAAAATCTCAGAAAACAAAGAGAATGTTGACTGGGCAGGTATTGCACGGACTGTTGCAGTATCCTACAAGCAACGTGGTGCTCAGGAAATGCCCTTAAGGGACACATATTTCTCTGCCTCGGTCCCTTCCCTCCTCCACGGACACAGCCCCAGGGCTGGCTGGTGAGGCACCCCCAGGTTGGGTGCCTGCAGCCACCACCTCCCAGCAAGCCAGGAAAGTCTTCCAGCTCCATCTTTCCGGGGGGCAGGATCAGCCAGGGTGGAGAAAGGGCCTCTATCTGTGGGATCCTTGAGACACATGTACTAAGTGCAAGCTGCAGACTAAAGGCGCCTCACTGTGCCCTGCTGGAGCCGGAAGGAGCAGGAGAAACAGGTGGGGCAGAGCC
>PVHT020000062.1:246706-262255 GCA_004024745.2 Catagonus wagneri
AAAAAAAAAAAAAGGAGGAGGAGTTCCCTTCGTGGCTCAGTGGTTAATGAATCCAAGAACCGTGAGGTTGCGGGTTCGATCCCTGGCCTTGCTCAGTGGGTTAAGGATCCGGTGTTGCCGTGAGCTGTGGTGTAGGTTGCAGATGCAGCTCGGATCCCGCGTTGCTGTGACTGTGGTGTAGGCCGGTGGCTACAGCTCCTGTTAGAACCCTAGCCTGGGAACCTCCATATGCCGCAGATGCGGCTCTAGATAAAAGGCAAAAAGACAAAAAAAAAAAGAAGGAGAAAACAAAAACTACAGTGAAAGACAGTTGTCCAAGAACCACAAGCGTTGCAACGACAAGAAGGAAGAATGGTTTAACACAGTCAACAGAAACCCACTACGCGGACGTTCCTATGATAAGCAGTGGGTTAAGCATCTGACCTCAGCAGTTCGGGGTCCTATGAATGTGCGGGTTCCATCACCGGCCTGGCGCCGTTAAGGTTAAGGATTTGGCATTGCTGCAGTGGATTCAGTCCCTGGCCCAGAAAGTTCCATATGCCAGGGGTGCGACCACCGAAGAAAAAAATTAAAATAAGAAAACCCCTTTTTTTAATTAAAAAGCAAGAAAGAGCAAACCCACTGCATATCATAGAAGGTTGGAAAGCTCTGTTCGGAAGAGTACAGAGAAGAAAACAGAGACCAGCAGTTGTGCCACCGTGGTGTGTTTCCTTGACAGATCTGCTGGATTGTCTCTTCATGCGTGAGGAGGGAACTCAGCCAAGGGCAGGGGTTGCCAACCTGGCAACGTGACAATGTACAAGGAAGAACATGAGAAAGAGAAGAAAGCCAGAGGGAGTTTGGCAAGATGGTGAGGCTGGCTCTCCGTGGTCTCCTGGCAGTCAGTCAGTCCCCAGGTCCCCACCAACCTCGGGACAAATTTCTGCCTCCTCTGTCACCTCCACTCACCCATCTATCCGTTGTCAGCTTATTCATTCATCCATTTATTCCCATGTCCAGTTACCCATCATATCACCCACTTATCCATTAATTTTTTTTTTTTGTCTTTTCTTTTTCTTTAGGTCCACACCTGCGGCATATGGAGGTTCCCAGGCTAGGGGGTCGAATCAGAGCTGTAGCCACCGGCCTACACTACAGCCACAGGAACGCGGGATCCAAGCCGCGTCTGCAACCTACACCACAGCTCATGGCAACGCCAGATCCTTAACCCACCGAGCGATGCCAGGGATCGAACCCGCAGCCTCCTGGTTCCTAGGCTGCACCACAATGGGAACTCCGAGTCTGTGTCTCTTTAAACACAGCTTTGTTTGTATAATTTACAATTTTATGTATCTCATTTGAGTTTTGACAAAGATATTCAGCCTTGCAAACCACCACCAGGATCATAACACGTAAATCCTTTAAAAAGTTCCTTTGTGCCTTTGTAGTCAGTTCCTCCTCACCCGCAGTCCCCGACAACCACTAATCTGCTTTTCATTACTATAGTGTTGCTTTTTCTTGAATTTTATTTAAGTGGAATCATACAGTATTGGGGTTTTGTGTCTGCTTTTTTCATTTACCTTTAAGATTCACCTGTGCTATTGTACGTATTAAGTAGTTCATTTATTTTTAACTGTGTGGTATAGACAGAACACGGTTTGTTGATCCATTGTCAAGCTGATGGGCTTTGGGGGTCTTTCTATTTCCAGGCTATTTTGAATAAAATTGCTAGGAACATTCAAGTACAAGTCCCTTTGGAAATATAGACTGGCATCTTTCTTAGGTAAATCGCTTAAAGTAGAACTCTGAGTCACTGCGTAGGTGTATGTTTAACTTTATAAGGAGCTGCCCATCCGTTTTCCAAAGCTGTAGGATTTCGCGTTCCCAGCAGCAGCACATGCAAGTTTCAGCAGGCTACGCTTCTTCACCAACACAAGGTGATTCACAGGCGCACTGGGATTGGGTCAGAGCTGGACACGTGACCTCAGGCAGGACCAATCAGAATCCCTTGGTGAATTTGAGGTCTGGAGACGGAAGATCTCGTTGCCTTGACTTGAATGAGCTGGCAAGTGAGCTGGGGCTTGGTGTGGTGAACTTGGTGTTGTCAGTCTGTGTCATCTCGGCTATACGACTAGGTTGGAAGTGGATCTCACTGCGGTTTAAATGCATTTCTCTAACGCTAATGAGTATTGGAGATGATGGATAATTAGATGCACACTGAAGATAACGTGTGTCTTTTCCACGTGCTTTTGCTACTCATATATCTCCTTTGCTTAAAGTTTTTATTTTATTTTATTTTGTCTTCTTCTAGGGCCGCTCCTGCGGCATATGGAGGTTCCCAGGCTAGGGGTCTAATCGGAGCTGTAGCCGCTGGCCACTCCACAGCCACAGCAACGCGGGATCCGAGCCGCGTCTGCAACCTACACCACAGCTCACGGCAACGTCGGATCCTTAACCCACTGAGCAAGGCCAGGGATCGAACCCGCAACCTCTTGGTTCCTAGTCGGATTCGTTAACCACTGAGCCACGACGGGAACTCCCAAACTCTTACATTTAGAATGGATGGGCGGTGAGGTCCTGCTGCACAGCACAGGGGATGTACCCAGTCTCTTGGGACCGACCGCGACGGACGATAATATAAGAAAAGGAAGGCGTACATATGCAGGACTGGGTCACTTTGCTCGACAGCAGAAGCTGGCACAACACTGTGAATCAAATATACTCTAAAAATGAAAAACAAAAAAAGTGAAACGAGACTTGGTCTCTTCTCTCTCCAAATCCGTTCACCTTCCCCCAAATGTGTACTAGCGGCACCTCCGTCTATGTGGTCGGTCAGGTGAGAAAAACTTGGAGGTGATTCAACTTCCACCCTCAGATGCAGCAGTCACCACGCCCTAAATCCTGGGCACGCTTAGGAAGAGAGTCCCTGGAGTTGCCGTCGTGTGGCTCACGGGTAACGAATCCAACTGGTAACCCTGAGGACACGGGTTCAATCCCTGGCTCCGCTCAGTAAGTTAAGGATCTGGCATGGCCGCGAGCTGTGGTGTAGTTCGCAGACGCGGCTCGGATCCTGCATGGCAGTGGCTGTTGAGACTGTGCCGTATTCTGGGAACTTCCGTATGCCAAGGGCCCTAAAAAGACAAAAGGGAAAAAGAAAAAGAAAAGAAAGAAAAAGAAAGGAGTTGTTCCTGTGCATTGGCCCAGAGCCATAACCTAGAATCAAAACTGTGAAACAGGGACCTCGTCTACAGTTCTCTCCAGCTTCCTTTGGGCTACATTCTCCCGCACTTGATCCCACGATAACTGTTTTATTGCTAAATCCAGCTTTTTTGAAGCAACTCCTTTTATCTTTGGATTCTTTGCTGTGATTAGGGATGGGTGCTTAGTGACTTTTCACCTTCTCGAGGCAGCCGTGGGCCTCGTTTACAGACACAGCCTGCGAGAGAGGACCCGGCTCCCCTGCCCTGTGTCCCAGCCGCAGGGAAAGTCCGGGCAGGCGCGGGTCCTACAGGGGCCTTTCACTTGCTCCTGGCTGCTGCAGAGCTGGGGTTCTCAGAGACAGCAAAAAATCTGCCTCCAAACTGGGGCAGGCGTTTCACTCCCCGCCTTGCCCAAGATGTACTGAAGTCACAAAAAGCAAGCTTACTTAACAAGAATCACCAAAAAAAAAAAAGCACTATATTTACGTGTCAACTAAACTTACTATGGTGGTTATTTCACAGTGTATACAGATACCAAATCATTGCGCTGTACACCTGAAAATGTTATATGCCAATTATACCTCAATAGACAAATTTCAAATTAAAAAGAACAGTAAACTTTAAGACTGATTAAACTTTTACTGTAGGTCAGACGCCAGCCCACCGCTGTGTTACAGATATGATCTCATTTAGTCCTTACAATGGGGAGTTCCCATGGTTGATCAGCGGTAACAAACCCGACTGGTACCCATGAGGATGCGGATTCGATCCCTGGCCTCGCTCAGTGGGTTGGGGATCTGGCATTGCCGTGAGCTGTGGTGTAGATGGCAGATGCGGCTCGGATCCTGCGTTGCTGTGGCTGTGGCGTAGATGGCAGATGCGGCTCGGATCCTGCGTTGCTGTGGCTGTGGCGTAGGTCGGCGGCCACAGCTCTGATTCGACCCCTGGCCTGGGAACTTCCATACGCCGCAGGTGCAGCCCTAAAAAGACAAAATACAAAAAAAAAAAAAAAAAAAAAGAGTGTTGTGGTGGCAAGCGACAGAAACCCGATTCAAGCCAGCATAAGCTAAAGGGAGAATTACTGTTTTACAGAACTGCGAAGTCCAGAGATAATCAGGCAAGCTTTAGTGATGTCTTGACCCGGGGGCTCAAATGATCTCATTTGAAGAATTTCTCAGTTCTACAGAAAGGCTCTCTCACTTCTAGTGGACACAATGGGCTTAATCGGTCCAAGATTCATCGCCTCAAAGCTTAGCAACCCCAGGAAAAAAAAAAGAGACTCTCTCGGACCCACGTGGTGGGGAGAATTCTGCTTGACCTAAATGATGTCACATATCTGTCCTGAAGCAAATCGCCTATGGCGCTGGTAGGGAGCTCTGATGGGCCAGGCCTGCGTGTGAAATGTACCATTTTAAACTATGCAAATGAATCAGATCGTGCACAGGCTGGTTTTAAAATGCACCTCCAAATCCTTTGACACGCTTTCCTTGGAAAAGCGGAGCCTGATTCTTCTTCCCTTTAACGTGGACCAGACTTGGCAACTAATAATGAGAACGTGGCCGAAGTAGGGGCGGGGGGCCTCCAAGGCTAGATTATGAAAGACAGTGGCGCTCCCACCTTGCACCGTCCTGGTGCACTCACTCTGGAGACAGTCGGGCCACGCTGCAGGGGCGCTCGGGCAGCCCTGCGGAGAGGGATCCGCAGGGATGAGAACCCAGGCCTCTCGCACACACCCAGCATCAACTTGACAGCTGTGTAAGTCACCCTAGAAACGAGTCGTCCGGTGTTTCCACTGTGGCGCAGCAGAAACGAATGCAGCTAGGAACCATGAGGTTGCGGGTTCAATCCCTGGCCTCGCTCAGTGGGTTATGGATCTGGCATTGCCATGAGCTGCAGTGTAGGTCACAGACGCGGCTCGGCTCCTGCGTGGCTGTGGCTGGGGTGTAGGCCGGCGGCTGTATCCCCAATTGGACCCCTAGCCTGGGAACCTCCATAGGCCGTGGGTGCGGTCCTAAAAAGCAAAAGAAAAAAGAAGGGACATGAATCGTCTGGCCTTAATTAAATATTATATGATAATCACTTATATGTGGAATTGCAAAAAGAAAAAAGTATACAAATGAACTTATTTGTAGAACAGAAACAGACTTTGAAAATCTTATGGTTACCAAAGGGACAGGCGGGAGAGGAGGTGGGGACTGGGGTTTGGGGCTGGCAGGTGCACACTGAGGTATGTGGAGTGACTGGCCAGAGCGGACCTGCTCTATAGCTCAGAAAACTCTACCCAATATTCTGTGATCATCTATGCGGCAAATGAATCTGAACAAGAATGGATGAGGGTACACGAATAACTGAATCACTTTGTTGTACAGCAGAATTTAGCACCACCTTGTAAATCAACTATACTGCAATAAAACTTTTTTTTTTACAAAAAGGTCTTGAGAAGACCGTAGCCCCAGCTGACATCTCGACCGTTAACATCACAGGAAACCCTGAACCAGAACCTTCCAGCCAAGCCACACTTGAATTTACCATTCACACAAACTGAAGATGATAAATACCTGCTGTTATTTAAAGTCACCAAGTTTGGGGAAAACTTGTCATATGACAATAGAAAACTAATACACACATCATCCTGCACCTTGCGTTCACTCGGTGTTATATTTTTAGCTCTAGCTTCATTGACACACGTAGATAATATTTTTTATTTTTTATTTTATTTTTTCT
Organism: Catagonus wagneri; assembly: GCA_004024745.2. Classification (NCBI taxonomy): domain Eukaryota; kingdom Metazoa; phylum Chordata; class Mammalia; order Artiodactyla; family Tayassuidae; genus Catagonus; species Catagonus wagneri. The sequence continues at coordinate 252,610 of PVHT020000062.1, forward strand.
TGTCTTTTTTTCCCTTATCTAGGGCTGCACCCACGGCATATGGAGGTTCCCAGGCTAGGGGTCTAACAGGAGCTGTAGCCGGCCTTCGCCATAGCCACAGCAACGCGGGATCCGAGCAGCATCTGTGACCTACACCACAGCTCACGGCAACGCCGGATCCTTAACCCACTGAGCGAGGCCAGGGATTGAACCCGCAACCTCATGGTTCTTAGTCGGATCTGTTAACCACTGAGCCACGACGGGAACTCCAATATTCTTTATTTTGATTGCCACAATCACGCTGTAGTCATCCATTCCCTTACTGCTAGGGTTTCTAAGTTATTTCTGGCTGGTTTTTTTGTTTTGTTTTGTTTGCTGTTATAGAGCATATTCCGATGAGGAACCTTGTCCATGCTTCCTGAGAAAGGCTTTGTAGGCAAGAAACACTAAGACTTTTCTGGAGAGTGTTGATTTGTTCTCCAAAGCAAATATCCTAAGATGGGCTCCCACTCGTGGTGTTTGAGAACACCATAACCCACGCTTGATGCGCCTGAGGCTGTCACTCTAAAGAATGCAAAGGGCCTCCTTTTTGTTTCCCTGATAAGCAGTGGCCAGGCCCCCTCAGAGCCTCCTGCTTTCTGGCCGTCCTCGCCGGGGACCCAAGACACATATTAGGGGCCAAAGTTCTCAGCAACACTGGCCATACCACTCATCGGATTACTCCTGGGACTGGTCCTGTCCCAAGGAATTTCCCATAATCCTCCATGCCCTGGGCAAATTCTATTCTTTGTCCCCGGCCTGATGAAATAACCGAAAACACCTCAGTCGGCCAGCCACTTCCAGGAAGGATGCGGGCTTCGGATCGGGGTCCGGACTCACCCAGTTCTAGGCCCGGGGACCCCGGCTCCACTTGCTGTCTTCGCCTCAGGAAGTGTGACGGCCTACGGCAAGAGCCAACAGCCAGACAGGCCCTGAGCCAGAGAACAGAGTCTCCCATAAAAAGTACACAGGAATGCTGCCCTCTGGAGGGTGGCCCAGTAGGGCAAAGGGGAAAAGCGAGGGAGGAGACACTAGCAAGCGTCCCGAGCGAGATCCAGGCACCTGTCTGAGCCCACACAGCCCTGCTTACGCCCTGAGGACCTGGCCAGTGGGAACAGGTTCACAGCCCAGGATTAACCTCAGAGTCCGCTGTTCTCATGGGCCCTGGGGTCCAGCCCAGGTCCCAGGCACAGTCCATCTGCTGTCACGCTTCTCTAGCTACCAGGACGGCCACCACCAGGCTGAGCTGCTTCCCCCAGCTTCAGGGACATGGCCTGATGCCTGCAGCAAGGTGCCTGTTTATCAGAATCCGTCGGCTGCAAAGCACCCGCACAAGGTTCATCATATCCATATACCACTGTGTGATTATTCAACATCTATTGACTCTTCCCCATTTATTTGTTGTTGTTTTTTTTTTTTGTCTTTTTGCCTTATTTTTTTTATGCAGAGCCGCACCCACGGCATATGGAGGTTCCCAGGCTAGGGGTCTAACAGGAGCTGTAGCTGCCGGCCTTCGCCACAGTCACAGCAACGCAGGATCCGAGCCGCGTCTGCAACCTACACCACAGCTCACGGCAACGCTGGATCATTAACCCACTGAGCAAGGCCAGGGATCGAACCCGCAACCTCATGGTTCTTAGTCGGATTCGTTAACCACTGAGCCACCAAGGGAACTCCGACTCTTCCCCATTTAAACTCATTGCTTGTGAAAGGAAACTTTATATTCCTAGCTGCCATAAGTTGTCAAAAAGAGAAGTCAACCAGTACCCTCCTACACCGCTGGTGGGAATGTAAATTGATACAGCCGCTATGGAAAACGGTAGGGGGGAACCTCAGGAAACTTAACCTAGAACTGCCATATGACCCAGCAATCCTGCTCCTGGGCATATATCCAGACAAAACTTTCATTGAAAAAGATACATGCACCCCTATGTTCATTGCAGCACTATTCACAATAGCCAAGACATGCAAACAACCTAAGAGTCCATCAACAGACTAATGAATTAAGATGTGGTACAGATACATAGTGGAATATTACACAGCCATAAAAAAGCCAATGCCATTTGTAGCAACGTAGATGGAACTAGAGATTCTCATACTCAGTGAATTAAGCGAGAAAGAAAAAGGCAAATACCATATGATATCACTTATGTGTGGAATCTAAAATATGGAGCAGATGATCCTATTGAAAAAAAAAAAAAAAGGAGTTCCCGTCATGGCACAGTGGAAACGAATCCGACTAGGAACCATGAGGCTGTGGGTGCTATCCTTGGCCTCGCTCAGTGGGTTAAGGATCTGGCTTTGCCGTGATCTGTGGTGTTGATCGCAGACAAGGCTCGGATCTGGCGTGACTATGGCTGTGGTGTAGACAGGCAGTTAGAGCTCCAATTCGACCCCTAGCCTGGGAACCTCCATAGACTGCAGGTGCAGCCCTAAAAAACAAAAACCAAACCAAAACAGAAACAGATCATGGCCAAGGAAAGCAGACTTGGGGTTCCCAGAGGGGACGGGGGAGGGTGTGGGGTGCACAGGCACTTGCGGTGGGGGGGATTAGAGCAAACTGTTATGGAAAGGACAGACAACACGACCCTACTGTACAGCACAGGAAACTGTGTGTGATTGGCTCACTTTTCTGTACAACAGAAACTGAAGCAACACTGTAGACCAACTATGCTTTAATAAAAAAAAAAAGGAATGAGAGAAGTCAACCACAGAGTATAATAAAGATAAATTCTGTTCGTAAGCTCTGTTAAGCACCATCATCTTCACTCTTTGTTTTTTCTGCTTCTTTGTTTAAAAAGAAGCTAGCATGGATGGACCCAGTGCTGAATACATTAAGTGAACGAAGTCAGACAGAATGAGACAAAAATATGATAGCATTCACATGTGGATTCTAAAATATGACACAGGAGTTCTCTTCGTGGCTCAGTGGTTAACGAATCCGACTAAGAACCATGAGGTGGCGGGTTCGATCCCTGGCCTCGCTCAGTGGGTTAAAGATCCAGTGAGCTGTGGTGTAGGCTGCAGATGCGGCTCGGATCCCGCGTGGCTGTGGCTGTGGCGAAGGCCGGCGGCTACAGCTCCCGTTCAACTCCTAGCCTGGGAACCTCCATATGCCGTGGGTGTGGCCCTAAAAAGACAATAAAATAAAAAATAAAATAAAATAAAAAAATAGACACAAAGGAACTTACTTACAAAAAAGACTCACAGACATAGAAAACAAACTTATGGTTACCAAAGGGGAAGGAGAGGTGGGGCCTGATAAATGAGGAGTTTGGATTAGCAGATATAAACTACTGCATGTAAAATAAACTAGGTCCTACCCCATAGCACATGTATATTCAATACTTTGTAATAAACTATGATGGAAAAGAAAGTGAAAAAGAATATGGATGGAAAAGGATGTGAAAAAGAATACACATATGTATTTTTCTCGGCAATTCAATATTATTTGATATCCCTAAGCCTCTCTGTGAAAGGGACCAATAGATTTTTCACCCAAATTCATTTTTGTCTTCCATCGTAATTGGGCAGTGGCCGTGCCAAGCTGTCCCCCTTGTGGCGCAATGTGTCTGGGTCCTTCTGGATAGAAGGTGAGTGGCTGTCACTTTGGAGGACCTCTAAGGCTGCAGGGGCCGCCCCCCCCTTTGCGCTTCCAGCTCCCCGAGCTGGTGAATCCACAGGTTGATGGCGACAGAGTCGTCATGAATGGGACAGTGTGGAAGCGTCTTTGCTCCACCTCTGAACAGCCATCAAAGACTGCTGAACGAGCGAGACACGCATTTTTTTTTTGTCTTTTTGCTTTTATGTAGAGCCGCACCTGCGGCACATGGAGGTTCCCAGGCTAGGGGTCTAACAGGAGCTGTAGCCACTGGCCTTCGCCACAGCCACAGCCACGCGGGATCCGAGCCGCATCTGCAACCTACACGCCAGCTCATGGCAACGCTGGATCCTTAACCCACTGAGCGAGGCCAGGGATCGAACCTGCAACCTGAACCACGACAGGAACTCCACGCATTTTTAATCTCATTTGTACCACTGCACGCCTGGGCCTATTTGTTACAGCCACTTAGCCTGCTGTAACAGTCACCACAACCTCCAACCTTTGCTCTTGATGATATTTGTTCCACAAAGGGAAGCGATGTACTGCGATGATCAAAGGTTAGACATGAGATAGATCTGGGTTCAAGTCCTGGCCCTCCCACTCACTAGATGCATAAACTCAGGGCGCTGAGTTAACCTCACTGGGCCGCGTACCTGTGAAAGGGACGAAACCACCATACACAAGGCATAAAGTTTTTGTAAGAATTCAACAAGAAACTGTCTCATATTTACTTCCTTTCTCAAGCATCCTTTTGTTGTTTTGCACTATAGGTAATGTTTCTGAGATCTAGGTTCATAGATGAATACATTTCGTATGGCACTGTTCCCCCCCCACCCCCGTTTTTTATTCTTCATTTCCTGGAAAGCCGTTGTCGTGTAAATGGTGTGGGTGGCATCTTAGAAGAAGGACACACAGTGGGTAAAGGTCCCAATAAGTTCCCAATAAAGAGTCACTGCTGTTTTTATTATCGTAGCTCCAGCAGACTTCCAGAGTGATTCATGCAACCATTAAACCAGAGCTTGCAAACACAAGGTCCATTGGCCAAATCCAGCCCAAAGGCGTAATGTGATGGGCCCATTGCGTCGGAAGGAACTACCAAAATGTGAACACTGAATTCCAAGAATCCCTCTTCTTCATCTCACACCCTGTGTGGCAGGCACTTTTGAAAAATATTATTATTATTATTATTTTAATATTGAAGTGTCACCTACACCCAGAAAAAGAAAAAGCTCGCATAGCATAAATACAAAACACGATGACTTGTCACAAGCTGTTCACCACGGTGGGACCACCAACCAGCACCAGACAGAGAACATCACCAGAGTCCCCTAGCTGTCACAAGCGCCCCCTCCTCCTGGCCCTTCCTCCTCCAGGAGGAACCACTCACTTGACTCTAAACAGCACAGACTGGTTTCTCCTGTTTCTGCATTTTATTTAAATGTAAACACACAGGATGTCCTGCGGGGCTTCTTTCGCTCCACTTGAGGTTTAAAACTCACGTCTGCTGTCGTGTGCATTTTTCGGGAGTTCATTATCACGGCCGATGGCACCCCTGAGTATGAACAGACCCCAGTTTATTACTCGCTTCTGCTATTGCTAGGCTCATGGCAACTTCCAGCTTGGCGTTGTTAAAAATAGTGCTGCTCTGAGCGCTCTAGTACATGTCTCTTGTTAAAGAAATAGGTAGCCACACACACACAGGCTTATACGTATATTTTTTCCTCCACTGGGTATTTCTGCTGGAAGTGGAAATCCTGGGTCTTAAGAGTCTGCACGAGGCCGTCTTTAGGGACCTAAAGTGCTTTCCAAAGCGATGCGCCAATTTTCGCTCCTAGCGGTGAGAGTTCAAGTTGCTCCACATTCTCATCAACGCTTGTTAATTTCCATCTTTCATGTTAGCCGTCCGGGTGGACACACAATGGGTAACTCAATTGGCGTTTTAATGGATACTCTCCTGACAACTGATGGTGGTGAGTCCATTTTAAAATGTTTATAGGAGTTCCCGTCTTGGCTCCGTGGTTAACGAATCCGACTAGGAACCATGAGGTTGCGGGTTCGATCCCTGGCCTCGCTCAGTGGGTTAAGGATCTGGCGTTGCCTTGAGCTGTGGTGTTGGCTGCAGACGCGGCTGGGATCCCACGTTGCTGTGGCTGTGGCGAAGGCCGGCGGCTACAGCTTCTGTTAGACTCCTATTCTGGGAACCTCCATATGCCGCGGGTGCGGCCCTAGAAAAGGCAAAAGACCAAAAATAAAAAAATAAAAAATAAATAAAATGTTTATAGACCATTTGGAGACTCTTTTGTGAAGTTACAGTTTCTCTATCGCTAAAAAAGTTTCTTCTTTATTTTCTTCCTCTTGTTGATGGGTACATCTTCGTACAGTCTGCCTTTATTTTCTTTTCAGCACCTTTTATCCCCAGAGCTCTTTGCCTTTTCACTCTCTTTATGACGTTATTTGATGAACCGACAGAAGTTTTCTGTTTTTGTTTTTTTTTTAGTTTTGTTTTTTGTTCTGTTATCGCTGTCGTTTTTGCTTTTTAGGCCCCCACCCAAGGCATTGGAAGTTCTCAGGCTAGGAGTTGAATCAGAGCTGCAGCTGCCGGCCTGCACCACAGCCACAGCAACACGGGATCCGAGCCACGTCTGCAATCCACACCACAGCTCACGGCAACGCCGGATCCTTAACCCACTGAGTGAGGCCAGGAATCAATCCCACATCCTCATGGATACCAGTTGGATTCGTTTCCACTGAGCCACAAAAGGAACTCCCAACAGACAGGGTTTTTTTTTTTTTTAGTTTTAATAGAGTCCGATTTATTGTGTGGGTGTGATACTTTTTTTTATTCTGGCAGCTGGTTGCAGTTGGCTGTAAATATCTCTTCATCTTTCCTTTGAAAGGTGCCTAACTGAATAACAATGCCTTCCCAGACTCCCTTGCAGATAGCATGGCCATACTGAAGCCGTGCCCCATAGAGTTAATAGAAGCTGGAGTCTTAACAGGAGACCTTGAGTGTGCTTTACAGAACAGCAGATAAGGAAACGACTTGTTAGAAAGCCCTCCACTTGTAACCTGCCTTTACTGATTAAAGCCTGCTTTGTTTTTTGTGTGTGTGCTTTTTTTCCCCTTCCCTAACTGCATACCCTCCAAGCACTAAGTTTCACGTAGCCTAGGTAATACATCACTAGACTAACCAACCCCAGAGATAATGCTTCTGACATGTGGGTCACTAAAGAAACAGGGGCTTAAGTTGTTTTCCAGAAATTTAGAGTCCACTTCTGCCTGATTCAGCCTGGCTAAGACGAATGGGACCACTGACTCTAAAACCTGGCCTGCACGGAACACTGACGGCCTCACTGATGGCTGTAATTTGCGACCTCCAATTACGCCGCACTTAAGACCGCCTTGCTTCTTTATCCCATCAGCATCTCAAGCCTATTACTTTCTGGGAGGCAGGTCTGAGATTTGTTCTCCCGTCTCCGCAACTCGGCTCCCCTGTGCATAAATCCTTTCTCTGCTGCAGACTTCAGCCTCTCAGGATCTCTGGCTGATTGCATGTCAGGCCAACAAACCTGGTTCAGTAACAAAATGACAGAGTTCTGGCCAACGAGATATAAACAGAACACTGCCGGGAGGTGGAAAAGTTCTGGGGAGGGGGTGGTGTTTGCATCCCTGATAAAATGAGTCAGCTGTGACCATACCTTCCCTATCCTTCATCTTGAATGCAAATAGGATGTATGGCGCCACAGCAGCCATCTTGCAACTATGAGGGCAAGGCCAAAAGAAGCATGACAACATCCTTCCAGTATCAAGCAGCTGTTAAAACAAAATAAACAATGAACACACACATACCTATATTTATAGATTGATATTTTTCCTTTGCTCTCCTGGACTTCTTGTATATGATATAAATGAACCTCTATTCATTGCTTTCTGTGACTTGTTGCCAAATTCTTTCCTAACTGCTAACAAAACCATCCTCCATTCCCCCCTCTCTATTCTTCCCAATGCCTGGGCCAGGCGAATCCCCCTAAAATCCAGCTACTTGCATGCATTCCCTCGGATCACGTGCCTTCGGTGCCCCATAGCCTGGCTTTCAGGTGGTTGCAGCCTCCATCTCCAGCCTCCATCTCCAGCTCCGTCTTCCGTTCATTTCTGGGTCACACAATTCCCTCTTGTTCCTCACTCTCTTCGCTCAGTTCCTTTTTTCCTTTCCCCACCCGGAATGCCAAAGGCAATGTCAACAGACTGCTGAGGTCCATATCCAGCTGCGAGGTTGTTCATGCATCAAGACAACCTAAAGCCATTCTCGGCGCTGGGAGAACTCAAACATTAGCGTGTGACTTCCTCGTTCTAGAAAAATTCACCTGAGGATGCAATGCAGCCACCGGAAGATGAACCAAGGTGAAGAACAAATGCATGGAAACGGTCTAGTGTGAATGCGGTGGGGTGAGTACTACACCCCAACGATCAGTGAAATCCATCAAGAGAGAATTAGGTTAAAGACCTGATAACGGCAGCTACGAAAAATAAGGCGCAATCACTGTTATGCATATTGAAAGAATCATCCTTTCAATAACTTTTAAACTGCAGTCAACTGGGAATGTCACTTGCAGGATATGTCAAGAAATAAACACTGTGCTGTCTATCGCCACGGAGTCCTTACAATGCGATAAGAAAAGAATAAACAAACATCTCTGACCATTCCGGAAGAAATGAAAATGACTAAAAAATATGCCAGAGATGTTCAACCCTGCTGAAGATTAAATATATGCAAGTTAATAATTTTTGTTCAATTTCACCTAACCGCTTGGCAAAGAATAAAATTTGGTGATACCAGTGTTTGAGAGGATACTATAAATGGTTCTATAAATGACATGATACATATTTTTCTTTTCTGTCTTTCCTTTTTTTTTTTTTAGGCCTGCCAACAGCAGCATATGGATGTTCCCAAGTGAGGGGCAGAATCAGAGCTGCAGCTGCCAGCCATGGTCACAGCCGCAGCCACAGCCAGATCAGAACCAATTCTGCAACCTGCACCAGAGCTCATGGCAATGCCGCATCCTTTAACCCACTGAGCGAGGCCAGGAGTCCCCACATCCTCATGGATACTATTCGGGTTCTCAACCTACTGAGCCATTAAGGGAACTGCAGAAACAGAACCACCTTTGTGGGCAGCTCCTTCACCAGCCCATGCCTACCCAACAAGACTGCATTTTTATTTTTTATTTTTTTTATTTTTTTTTTTTAATTAATGATTTTTATTTTTTTTCCATTATAGTTGGTTTACAGTGTTGTCAATTTTTTACTATACAGCAAAGTGAACCAGTCACACACACATATACATTCTTTTTCTCACATTATCCTCCACCATGATCCATCACAAATGACTAGATACAGTCCCCTGTGCTATACAGAACTCATTGCTTACAGTTAGGACATTTTCACCCTGCCATTTGGAAAGCTGGGCACAGGAATGGGAAAAACAGATGAGCCGGTACAATAAAGATAAGGGAGGACACTGAGTTTTTTTTTTAGAAGCTAAAGTCCAGCCTATAAGAGACATAGGAAATCCACATCCTGAAATGCCTAAACCTGCCTTAAAAATTCAATCTACTTTTCATTGCAGAAAGTAAAAGGAAAATCTAAATCAAAGCAAGCAAACAAAACTCCAAACCACAAACACCAAGAGACTATTAATTATGCAGTTATCTTTAATTAATTAATTAAGTATAAAGACTTTTCCAGTCATGTCACCTATAGGTCATTTTATCCACTGCTCTGTTTGGCCGCCAGTCTCTTGTCTCTCTCCTCAGCAATTGTAAGGCGGATACCCTTTCCACGGGGAAGAGAGATCCATGGTTTGTTGCCTTTGCCAATAACGAAAATGTTGGAAAGCCGGGTGGCGAAGCTGTTGCCATTGGCATCTTTCACATGGACTACATCAAAAGAACCAGGATGTCTCTCCCTGTTGGTGATCACACCAATTCTTCCCAGGTTAGCACCTCCAGTCACCATGCACAGGTT
>PVHT020000062.1:263255-289124 GCA_004024745.2 Catagonus wagneri
GGATACCCTTTCCACGGGGAAGAGAGATCCATGGTTTGTTGCCTTTGCCAATAACGAAAATGTTGGAAAGCCGGGTGGCGAAGCTGTTGCCATTGGCATCTTTCACATGGACTACATCAAAAGAACCAGGATGTCTCTCCCTGTTGGTGATCACACCAATTCTTCCCAGGTTAGCACCTCCAGTCACCATGCACAGGTTACCAGTATCAAATTTGATGAAATCGGTAATCTTGCCAGTCTCCAAATCAATTTGAATGGTGTCATTCACCTTGATGAGGGGATCAGGGTAGCGGATGGTACGGGCATCGTGGGTGACCAGGTGAGGGATTCCTTTTGTGCCCACAAAGATCTTTCTCACTTTGCACAACTTGTACTTGGCCTCCTCAGGTGTAATACGATGAACGGCAAAACGACCCTTGGTGTCATAGATCAGACGGAAATTCTCTCCAGTCTTGTCAATGCTGATGACATCCATAAAGCCAGCAGGGTAAGTTATATCAGTGCGGACCTTGCCGTCAATCTTAATGAAACGCTGCATGCAGATCTTCTTTACTTCATCTCCTGTCAGGGCATACTTAAGTCTGTTCCTTAGGAAAATAATGAGGGGGAGACATTCCCTCAGCTTGTGGGGACCGGTGGATGGACGAGGAGCAAAGACACCAGTCAGTTTATCCAGCATCCAATGCTTTGGAGCTGCTACGCGCTTCAGATGTTTCTTGGGACCACGAGCCATGGCTGCGCTACGCACGAAAAGAGCAAGACTGCATTTTTAAAATGTTCATGACGGGATGGCTACAATCCCCAGCTTTCCCAGACTGCAGAAAGCGTAGGCTTCCAAACCCCATTCTTGGCTTTCCAAGTGGTGCTTACCAGTTCCATCGCCACGTCGCTTATCATTTCCACCAGCTCACCTGGCTTTGAATTGCTGCAGCTCGGGACTGGGCAGTTCATCTTGAACCCTCTGTTCTGTGGTCCCCATGCCTTTTCCAAACACAGATAACAGGCTTGACTTTAACCCTGGCCTTAACAGCCCTTCAAAGCACAGCGAAAGTTGAACCCAACTTAACCGAATGCTTGAGGAAACTCAGAAGTTGCCTGACACGTGTCATCCAAGTAATTGTTTTTGGGAAACTTAAGCCCAACCCGACCCCTGGGGATTTTCCTTTTTCCAAATCAAGAAGCTCTCCAGTCCTCTGTTGAATAGAAGACATTTGTGTGTGTGTCTGTGTGTGTGTGTGTGTGTGTGTGTGTGTGTGTGTGTGTGTGTTTTCAGGGCAGCACCTGCGGCATATGGAGGCTCCCAGGCTAGGGGCCGAATCGGAGCTACAGCCGCCAACCACAGCCACAGCCACAGCAATGCCAGGTCAGAGCCGCGTCTGCGACCTACACCACAGCTCGCGGCAACACCAGATCCTTAACCCACTGAGCGAGGCCGGGGATTGAACCCGCATCCTCGTGGATGCTAGTCAGATTCATTTCCACAGCACCACGATGGAAATTCCCTCTTTTTGAATGACAGTTTTGTCTGAATATACACCCAAGAGTGGGATTGCTGGATCACATGTCAGGTCTATTTTTAGTTTTTTAAGGAAGCTCCATACTGTTTTCAATAGTGGCTGCACCGACTTATGTTCCCACCAGCAGTGCAGGAGGGTTCCCTTATCTTCACAACTTCCCCAGCGTTTGTTGTATGTAGACTTTTAAATGATGGCCATTCTGGAGTTCCAGTCATGGCTCAGTGGTTAACGAATCCGACTAGGAACTATGAGGTTCGGGTTCGATCCCTGGCCTCACTCAGTGGGTTAAGGATCCAGCGTTTCCGTGAGCTGTGATGCAGGTTGCAGACGCGGCTCGGATCCCCCATTGCTGTGGCTGTGGCTGTGGCGATGGCCGGCGGCTACAGCTCCTGTTAGACCGCTAGCCTGGGAACCTCCATATGCCGCGGGTGCGGCTCTACATAAAAGGCAAAAAGACAATAAATAAATAAATAAATAAATAAATAAATAAATAAATGATGGCCATTCTGACTGGTGGTACCTCCTTACAGGGTTGTTTTTTTTTTTTGGCCATGCAGCATGGGAAAGTTCCCAAGCCAGGGATCAAATCCAAGCCACAGTGGTGACAAGGCTAAATCTCTAACCCCTCAGCCACCAGGGAACTCCACTTCACTGTAGTTTGATCTGCATTTCTCTAGTAACTAGCAATAATGAGCATCTTTTCACGTGCCTGCCGGCCATCTGTATGTCTCTTTGGAGAAAAGTCTATTTAGTTCTTCTCTGTGTTCATAGCAGCACTATTCACAGTAGTCAAAACATGGAAGCAACCTAAATGACCATCAACAGATGAATGGCTAAAGAGATATGGTACATATATACAATGGAATACTATGCAGCCCTTCAAAAGAAGGAAATAATGCCACTCGCAGCAGCATGGATGGACTTAGAAATTCTCATACTAAGTGAAATAAGCCAGATAAAGACAAATACCACATGATATCATTTACATGTGGAGTCTAAAATATGACACAAACTGGGAGTTCCCGTCATGGCTCAGTGGAAACGAATCCGACTAGGAACCATGAGGTTGCGGGTTCAATCCCTGGCCTCGTTCAGTGGGTTAAGGATTCAGCATGGCCGTGAACTGTGGTGTAGGTTGCAGACGTGGCTCGGATCCCGCGTGGCTGTGGCTGTGGCGTAGGCCGGCGGCTATAGCTCCAATTAGACCCCTAGCCTGGGAACCTCCATATACCACGGGTGCGGCCCTAAAAAAGACAAAAATAAACAAATAAAATAAATAAAAATAAAATATGACACAAACAAACCTATCTAGGAAACAGAAAAAGATTCACAGACATAGAGGACAGAATTGTGGTCGCTGAGGGGGATGGGGGAGAGAAGGCCTGGGATTTTGGGGTTAGTAGACGCAGATTATTATATATAGAAGGGATAGAGAGCAGGGAACAATATTCAGTGTCCTGAGACAGACCATAATATAGAAGCATATTAAAAGGATTATATATACATATATATAGTAAAACTGAGTCACAAAAAAAAAAAAACTCATCACTTTGCTGTATGGTAGAAATTAACACAGCATTATAAATCAACTACACTTCGATAAAAAGTGATAGAATAAACAAAATATAATCAGCAACTATAAAATAAAAGCATTTCTTTGCCTACTATGTACGGTTCTCCAAATGTTGGAATTTTTATGAGGAGCATGTGTCACTTCATAATCAGAAAAAACATATATACATATGATAAAACTACGTAAGAAAAAAAAATCTATCCAGGAATTACAGGTGGATCCAACTAACACCTGTAGTCGAGATTCTGGTGGCCAGAACAAGAAGTTCAGAGAAGGCAACACCCCTCCTGGAGTACAAATTGTTCCTGTCTGGGCGCGCCCCAAGTTACGGGCACTCAATAAATGTTTGTGGAATGAATAAATTAATGTTGACCCCCCCATTTACTTTAGGAGATAAAGTCCAAACTCCTTTGAATGGATTCCAGGTCTCCGTGCCCTTGGCCTTCAACGTGTGTCGTTTCCCTCTCATCGCGCGGCTGTGTGCACAGGGCCTCTGCCTGTATCAGCTCATCCTCAGGTCGAGGCTCACTTCGCCCATGTCTGCCCAGCCTCTGACATCCCCGTGCTCAGAATGCAGCCCTCGGAGTTCCCGTTGGGGCTCAGTGGTTAACGAATCCGACTAGGAACCATGAGGTTGTGGGTTCGATCCCTGGCCTTGCTCAGCGGTTAAGGATCCGGCGTTGCCGTGAGCTGTGGTGTAGGTTGCAGATGTGGCTCGGATCCCGCGTTGCTGTGGCTGTGGCTGTGGTGTAGGCCGGCGGCTACAGCTCCTGTTAGACCCCTAGCCTGGGAACCTCCATATGCCGCAGGTGCGGCCCTAGAAAAAGGCAAAAAGACAAAAAAAAAAGAATGCACCCCCTCCTTCCTTGAGCTTTCAACCTGCTTCCTCTTCACCACCTTTCATTTTATGTCTTTGTTCTCTTTCCTTTTTCCTGCGGCGTATATAGGTCCCCAGGCCCGGAGTCGAATCAGAGTCCCGGCTGAAGCCTATGCCACAGCCACAGCATCGCCAGATCCGAGCCGCGTCTGTGACCTACACCACAGCTCACGGCAACGCCAGATCCTTAACCCACTGAGCAAGGCCAGGGATGGATTCCATATCCTCACGGACACAATGTCAGGTTCTTAAGCACCGAGCCGCAACGGGAACTCCCTAAGATACAGCCCAGAGATGGAGGGGGTTCCCCTCTCCTGCCCCTTCCTGTTTCTTCCCTGTAGTTAGAGGTCAATGAACAGCTGTCAATTGTTTTTTTTCATTTTTTAAGGGCCTGTGGAAGTTCCCAGGCTAGGGGTCAAATCGGAGCTGCAGCTGCCAGCCTCCACGACAGCCACAGCCACGGCAGACCCGAGCCTCACCTTCCACCTGCACCACAGCTCAGAGCAACGCCAGATCCTTAACCCACTGAGTGAGGCGAGGGATCCGACCCGCATCCTTGTGGATACTAGTCAGGTTCTTAACCTGCCGAGCCACAGTGGGAACTCCCCGCTGTCGATTTCTGAACTCATTCTCCCTCTACTTCTGGTCATTGAATCGTCAACTCTGTCTTAGGCTGGGTGCTCTGGAAGCGCATTGGGGGCCCCCGAGAGCAGGATCTGTGAGGAAGTGTCTTATTAGGAAGCGTTCCAGGAAAACAGAGTGAGGGTGGATTGCGGTGAGGGGGAGGTCACGCAAGGACGGGGCGTCCGGCAAAGTCACACGGAGGATAACGGTGGCTCAAGGCTCTAGGGAGCTCAGGGGACAATGCGGGTCCCACCTAGAGTCGTCCCATTCAGAAGAAGGAGCTGGACCATTCGTCCCCCACCCCCCCCCAACCCCCAGTCATGGATTTGCGCTGCCCCCCAGGGCATGAAAACTTTGAGGCAGCTCTGAGTGCATAGAATAGAGGGGGTGGGACTGGGAAGCAGAAGCAGGTTCTGGGAGTTCCCTTCTTGGCTCAGTGGTTAACGAATCCAACTAGAAACCATGAGGTTGCAGGTTCGATCCCTGGCCTTGCTCAGTGGGTTAAGGCTCCGGCATTGCCATGAGCTGTGGTGAAGTTTGCAGATGCGGCTTGGATCCCGCGTGGCTGTGGCTGTGGCGAAGGCCGGCAGCTACAGCTCCTGTTAGACCCCTAGCCTGGGAACCTCCAGATGCCACGGGTGCGGCTCTACATGAAAGACAAAAAAAAAAAAAAGAAATCGTTGAGGCAGACCCTAAGCCCTAAGTGTCTGGTCCTGAGGTCTTTTTTTGTGGTTCTTTTGTTTTTTGTCTTTTTACAGCCACACCTGCGACATCTGGAAGTTTCCAGGCCAGGGGTCGAATCAGAGTTGTAGCCGCTGACCTACACCATAGCCACTGTAATGCGGGATCTGAGCCGCATCTGAGATCCGCAGTGCAGCTCACGGCAACGTTGGATCCTTAACCCATTGGGCGAGGCCAGGGATCGAACCCGCCATCCTCATGGATACTAGTCGGGTTCTTAACCCACTGAGCCACAACAGGAACTCCATGTTCCTGGCGCACTAAAGGGGCCAGAGTCACGTGGGATTCAGTCCTGCCCCAGTCCAGGAGCAGCAGAGCAGGACTAGAGGCAGGTAGGAGGCCAGGAAGGAGATGGACAAATTGACAGACTGATTTCCAGGCATGGCTTAGGCTCTTGAAGAATGAGTAAGGCAGAGTCCCCATTGTGGCTCAGCAGAAACAAACCTGGCCTTGCTCAGTGGGTTAAGGATCCAGCGTTTCCAGAGCTGTGGTGTAGGTTGCAGATGCTGCTTGGATCCAGCATTGCTGTGGCTATGGTGTAGGCCGGCAGCTACAGCTCTGATTGGTCCTCTAGCCTGGGAACCTCTGTATGCTGCAAGTACAGCCCTAAAAAGATAAAAAACAAAAGAATGAGTAAGGGGGAGAGGGTATTCCTAGCAAAAGGAACAGCATGTACAAAGGCAGAGAAACAACAGAACATGTTTGTTTGGAAATGGGGAGTAGTTTGCTGTGCTTGGAACACAGGGTGTGGGAGAAAGGAAGCTAGCTGGAACTGGGGCTGTAAAGAAAGCCAGCTGAGGTGGGGAATTCTTTCCACGCTACTAAGGAAACAGTAAAATTTTAAGACAATTCTGGCCTTGATTTTAGAGAGGCGTTTTAAGAAGAGGGCGGCCATATAAACCATATGCTGGACACCATATGTTCTGTCAGCCCAGCATCCATGACCTTGACCAGAGCCTCTGCTGCTCTAGCCACAAGGGTTGGTCGGGGAGAGGTTCATGGCCAACCGGATGAGCGAGTCGGGTCTGGAGCCACGCAGGCGGTAGAGGGGGACCCAGGGCAGCTGGAGACCGATGTGCAGGAAAAAGCCAGAGATGGAGGCAGGGAGAAGGGCTCTGAGAGCATCCGCTCAGTACCTGATCCCGCAGGACGCGTGCATATCAACATTCTCTGTGAAGGTGGGTACCAATTCACTTCCATCAGCACCGTCTTTTCTAGCTTAAGCCAGTTCCAACCGGGTTTCTGTCACAGTAAGAGGTTCCATTAAGGAGTTCCCTGGTGGCGCAGTGGGTTAAGGAGCTGGCATGGTCACTGCTGCGGCTTGTGTTGGATCTCTGGCCCGGGGAACTCCTGCATGTCCCAGGCACGGCCAAAAAAAAAAAAAAAAAAAAGGTGCCATGAAGACAGAATGTATGTGTCAAAAACTAAAAAATAATAATTAAAAAAAAAAAAAAACCTGGACATGCAGGGAAAAAAAACTTCAGAATAGAGGGAAAAAACTGTGCATCATAAGACAGAACTCTAAAAAATACTGACAGTTTGGGGCGTTCCTGTCGTGGCTCAGTGGTTAACGAATCCGACTAGGAACCATGAGGTTGCGGGTTCGGTCCCTGGCCTTGCTCAGTGGGTTAAGGATCCGGCGTTGCCGTGAGCTGTGGTGTAGGCTGCAGACACGGCTCAGATCCCGCGTGGCTGTGGCTGTGGCGAAGGCCGGCAGCTACAGCTCCTGTTAGACCCCTAGCCTGGGAACCTCCATATGCCATGGGTGCGGCCCTGAAAAGAAAAAGGAAAATAAGTGGCAGCTGAGTTTGGAGGGGTCACTGGAGTCCCTTGAGGTAGCAGTGGATGACTTGGACTTAACATTATGAAAACCGCCTTCCTGTCTCTTCAGGACACTGCACAAGGTGGAGGGAGAGAGAGGCGTAGTCGTAGGCGTCTGTTCTATGACCAGCCACGTGGGCCTCTGGGAATAGCTGGATTTACAATGAAGGCAAACTAAGTGCAGAAAATACACACACAGCTTTCAGAAAGAGAAAAGGAACATGAATGCTGAAAGGGAGGAAATCAACACAGTTTTTTAAAGCTCACTTATTTGGGGCCATTGATTTGAAAGGATTGATGAAAAAGATGATAAACCAATTCAGGAATTCCTCTTGTGGCTCAGCGGGTTATGAACCCGACTAGTATCCATGAGGATTCCGGTTCGATCCCTGGCCTCACTCAGTGGGTTAAGGATCTGTGGTTGCCATGAGAGGCGATGTAGGTTCGCAGACAGGGCTCGGATCCCACGTTGCTATGGCTGTGGTGTAGGCTGGCTTCTGCAACTCCAATTTAACCCCTAGCCTGGGAACTTCCATAGGCTGCAGGTATGGCCCCCAAAAGCAAATAAGGAAGGAAGGAAGGAAGGAAGGAAAAAATACCATATGATGTCACTGGCATGTGAAATCTAAAATATGGCACGGATGAACCTGTCTACAAAACAGAAACAGACTTACGGACATGGATAGCAGATTTGTGGTTGCCAAAGGGTTTGGGGAGAGGGCGTGGGAGGGATGGGAAGTTTGGGGTGAGTAGATGCGAACTATTACATTTAGAATGGTTAAGCCGTGAGGCCCTGCTGTTCAACACACAGAACTACACCCAGTCTCTTGGGAAAGACCATGATGGAAGAAGCTACAAGGTAGGGAAAGGATATGTATGCAGGACTGGGTCACTTTGCTGTGCAGCAGAAGCTGGCACAACATTGTAAATCAACTACACTCTAAGAAAAAAAATTTTTTTAATAAAAAATAAAATAGGAGTTCCCGTCGTGGCTCAGTGGTTAACGAATCCAACTAGAAACCATGAGGTTGCGGGTTCGATCCCTGGCCTTGCTCAGTGGGTTAAGGATCCGGCGTGGCCGTGAGCTGTGGTGTAGGTTGCAGACGCGGCTCGGATCCCATGTGGCTGTGGCTGTGGCGAAGGCCAGCAGCTACAGCTCCTGTTAGACCCCTAGCCTGGGAACCTCCATATGTCGCAGGTGCAGCACTAGATAAAGGCAAAAAGACCATAAAATAAAATAAAATAAATAAAATAAAATGAAATAAATGGTGAAGATGGTAAATTTTAAGCTATGGGTGTCTTACCACCATTTTTTAAATTGATCACTGCTATAGATAGGACATAGGTATTTGGGGGGATCATTACAGCATTATGCTCCTTGCATAATTTGACATTTTCTGCAAGAAAACATTTCTTAAGTGGCTTTTCAAATCAGTAGTGAAACACTAAGAAAAGCATGGAGACATCTGACCTTTGGTTGGGACAAAGTTAGAACTTACGCACATTTTAAAAGATTTAAATTTCGAAGTAAGAAAAATAAAAAGCTCTAAGTACTAGAGGAAAGTCAGGAGAGAGCTTATGACCTGGGAGGGAGGAAAGCCTTGTAAAACAGCAAAGGAAGCCCCGGCAACCATTAAAAAGGAAGAAAGAGGGACAAATTTGGTGATATAAAAATTCACACTTAGGTGTGGTTTAAAAAAAAAGGCAAACCAAACCAAACAAAAAAAACTGTGAACCGGGGGAAGTGATTTGTCACAGAATCCCCCTCAGCCCCTTCACCCACTTAAGGAAATGGCCTGGACTCGGAGGCCTCTGAGTTTGCTTCCTGTGGTCCGAGGCTTTCTTTCTAATCTCTGTCTGGGCTTTTCAAGCTTCCAGTTTAGGAAACAGAAGAATTCATGATGGGGATTTAAAAAAAAAAAAAAAAACCCACACGTAGCTTACATATCATTACCCTGCTGCCTGTTAATGAAAATGGCCTTGGATCCAGAAGGATCAAAATGCCCGTAAGCTGGGGCTTTCCCACTCAACCATCCTGAGCCCCGGTTTATCCACCTGTTAATGGGGTTCACGGCGAACCGCCCCATTAGTGGGCTTGTTCTTGCGGCTAGCAGCACGGTGAGAACAAAGGAAATGTTAATCGTCCCGTATGTTGGGTGGCAGGTGGTGGTCTGAGTGGGAGCTTTTTTTTTTCCTTCCGTGGACGCGTTTGCGTTTCCAAGCATTAGACACCGATAAGATGCTACTGTTATAATTAAGAAGTTATTGACATGGGAGTTCCCATCGTGGCTCAGTGGTTAACGAATCTGACTAGGAACCATGAGGTTGCGGGTTCGATCCCTGGCCTCGCTCAGTGGGTTAAGGATCGGGCATTGCCGTGAGCTGCGGTGTAGGTCGCAGACGCCGCTTGGATCCCGCGTTGCTGTGGCTGTGGCGAAGGCCGGCAGCTGTAGTTCTGATTCGACCCCTAGCCTGGGAACCTCCATATGCCACGGATGCGGCCCTAGAAAAGGCAAGAAGACAATAAAAAAAAAAGAAGAAGTTATTGACATGGGAGTTCCCGTCGTGGCTCAGTGGTTAATGAATCCGACCAGGAACCATGAGGTTGCAGGTTCGATCCCTGGCCTTGCTCAGTGGGTTAAAGATCTGGTGTTAGACCCCTAGCCTGGGAACCTCCATATGTTGAGAGTGGGGCCCTAGATAAGGCAAAAAGACTAAAAAAAAAAAAGGTTATTGACATGGTAGGTACCCTTTTTTTTTTTTTAAGAGGTGACTCAGAAAAATACCCAATCTCTTCAAGAGAGATGAAAGAAGGAGGAAATGGGGATGTTTGGGCAAGTCCTTAGTCTTTAGGAGTAATGTTACCTTCCCAAATTCTTTTTTTTTCCCCCACTTTTTAGGGCCCAAGTTGCAGCTTAGGAAATTTCCTAGGCTAGCGGTCAAATCAGAGTTGCGGCTGTCAGCTTACGGCACAGCCACAGCAATCAGCAGCACCAGATCCAAGCCACTTCTGTGACCTACACTGCAGCTTGCGGCAATGCCACGTACCTAACCCACTGAGCAAGGCCTGGGATCCAGCCCGCAACCTCATGGAGACGAGTTGGGCTCTTAACACACTTAGCCACAGTGGGAACTCCCCCTTCCCAATTCTTTTTTTGCCTTTTCTAGGGCCGCACTTGTGGCATATTCCCAGGCTAGGGGTCTAATCAGAGCTACAGCCACTGGCCTACGCCACAGCCACAGCAACGCGGGATCCGAGCCGCATCTGCGACCTACACCACAGCTCACAGCAGCGCCGGATCCTTAACCCACTGAGCGAGGCCAGGGACTGAACCCGCAACCTCATGGTTCCCAGTCGGATTCGTTAACCACTGCGCCATGAGGGGAACTCCCCCTTTCCCGAATTCTTAATCCCAAATGGCTGCGAGGATGGCATTACATGGTACAAGGACATGTGGGCAGGAAGCTACATACAGCACAGGCTGCTCGAAGTCAGGAGGCTAATGGGTGCTGATGCATGAGAGGCCTGATGCAGTAGTTCAAGGGCAGTCACAGCTGGAGTGATCACTGAGAAGAAAGAAAAGTCTATGGGACTTAGTGCTGGTGCAACACGTGACGTTCAGGTTGGAATTACCTTGTATTAGGTATCTAGTCTTACACAACAAATTACCCCAAGTCTTAGTGGCTAAAACAACAGGACCTGTTATCTCATACTCTTTTTTTTTTTTTAGGGATGCACCTGCAGTGTATGGAGGTTCCCGGGCTAGGGGTTGAATCCGAGCTACAGCTGCCGGCCTACACCACAGCCACAGCAACGCCAGATCCGAGCCGTGTGTGCAAACTACACCACAGCTCATGGCAACGCCAGATCCTTTCAGAGTGTGCTCTGTGCTCTCTGTGAGCGAAAACAGAAATAGGAGAAAAGATGATCAGAAAAGGTGACATTTAACCTGAGACCTGATGAGAAAGTGCCACCTATGGGAAGATTGTGCAGGGTCAGGGACCAAACCCGCATCTTCACTCGTCGGTTTGTTACTACTGAGCCACAATGGGGACTCCTCTCACCCTTTCTGAGGAGCCAGGAGCCCAGGAGCAGCTGCGCTAGCCGGGTGGCTCTGGCTCAGAGCCTCTCACGGGTGTTGCAGTCAAGCTGGTGGCCAGGGCTGCGTCTCTCAAGGTCAGCTGGGGCTGGAGGACCTGTCTCTAAGCTCATGCACATGGCTCTTGGCAGGAGGCTTCAGTTCCTTGCCATGTGGTCCTCTCTCTAGGTCTGTTCACAGCATGCCTTGCCTCATAGCAAATGCTGAGAAAAAAAAAGAGAGTGAAAGAGACAGGGAGTGCTCAAAACAGAAGCCTCGGTCCTTTTGAGCCTATCTCAGAAATGATGTGCTGGAGTTCCCGTCGTGGCGCAGTGGTTAACGAATCCGACTAGGAACCATAAGGTTGTGGGTTCAATCCCTGGCCTCGCTCAGTGGGTTAAGGATCCCGCGTTGCCGTGAGCTGTGGTGTAGGTTGCAGACGTGGCTCGGATCCCGTGTTGCTGTGGCTGTGGTGTAGGCCGGCGGCTACAGTTCCTGTTAGACCCCTAGTCTGGGAACCTCCATATGCCACGGGTGCAGCCCCCCCCCAAAATTATTATATGCAGTAAGCATCACTGCAGATGAGTCACTTATTCTAAGAAACCAAATGCCATCTAGTGTAACTTAGAGAGTCATTAAGATTTTTGCATTGAAATAGGTTGCACAATGAAAAAAAAAAAAAGACATGGACTCCGTGGAGGCCATTAATCTGCCTCCTACAGAGGCCAGTCCTGCTCAATGAGGCGACAAACAAGGCCAGGAGCACCGGGAGGCGTGGGCAGCTGGGGACCTTCCATAACTCCCAGCGGATCTGCAGCTCGCACGCATCTGTTGAAGGAATGAGAAAGACTGTATGTAGCCTGGCCTCCGACACCACCGGGAACTAAAACTCAACTTGGTTTTCTAGTCATTGGAACGGTCAGGTCTCAATGATCTGGCCCCACCTTCTTGCTCGCAGCTGGGCCGAGGTCCCCAGGGTGGATTCTTGCGGTACTGGGAGCCAGGGGTGGGGAAATTCCCATCTGATCAGCTTTCACCGCCACCATCTGATCCTCGCTTTACACCTGGCTTCTTAAAACCCAGGGCCAGGGGCGAGGGCCCCCCCACCCCACCCCAGGGACTTCGCTCTTCCTATCTCCTCTTAATCCGCCTCCCTCCGGAGGGGGTAAAGCCACCCTTTGTTTCAAACAGTGGACAAAACAGAAGATGATGCCGAAAGCAGGTGGGATTTTGAGGCGTAGCCGATGTTGGGGCACCCAGACTGTGATGGGTCAGGTGCTCATTTCAAGGGGACAGGCTGGGGGTGTCTGATTTCTCAACTTCCTACCATCCCCAAGCTCATGTGAGGGATCCACCCGCTTGCGAAGAGACCAAAGCGATGTTTTCCACGGGTGTCCTCCATTTACACTGTACCTACCAGCTGTATTTTCAACAGGAGTTTTCTGATTATGCAATACGCATCCGAGGATGTGAAAACAGGTCAGGCAGCAGGCAAGGTCACCTTAAGATCATTTTCATCGTTAAACTGGTTGCAGGCAACGTCTGGGCTGTTGGATCCACAGCAGATCCCCAACTATTAAAACAAACAAACAAACAATCAAAAAAAGTGGTTTGGTGTTTTGTTTTGTTTTTGTTTTTGGCTTTTTAGGGCCACACCCTCGGCCTATGGTCTTGCCAGCTGAGGGGTCGAATTGGAGCTGTAGCCGCCAGCCTACACCACAGCCACAGCAAAACCTGATCCTAACCACATCTGTAACCTACACGGCAGCTCACAGCAACGCCAGAGCCTTAACCCACTGAGCGAGGCCAGGGATCAAACCTGCATCTTCATGGATCCTGGTCAGGTTTGTTATTGCTGAGCCAAAACGGGAACTCTCCCACACACGACGGAAAAAGAAAAAAGTTTTTAAAGTAAGTACAGGGGAACTCCCGCTGTGGCTCAGTGGGTTAAGAACCTAAGGGAGTGTTTGTGAGGATGCGGGTTCAATCCCGGGGCCTCGTTGCCACCAGCCACAGTGCAGCTCACTGACACAGCTAAGATCAACCATTACTGGCTGTGCGGTAGGCTGGCACCTGCGGTTCCGCTTCAACCCCTAGCCCGGGATTTTCCATACGTTGCACATGCTGCAGTAAAAAAAAAAAAAAAAAAAAATCCTGGATTCCTGGGGTGGGGATGGCTTTAATATTGTTCTTTCAGTACCACCCGGACTGATAGCTAAGCCCTGCCGCTTCAGTTCCCTGAGCTGCCACACACTCTGTCTTCTCTCCATCCTCCAGGTTGCTACCCTCCTTTAGAGGCCGCCGTCTGCCACCTGGACTCTAGCAAGACCCTCCGCTAGTGGCTCTGCGCCATCTTTGCCCCTTTCTGGTACATTTTTCTCATCGAAGCCTCAAGATCTTTTTTTTTTTTGTTAGGTTTTTTTTTTGTCTTTGTGCCTTTTATGTGGAGCCGCACCCGCGGCATATGGAGGTTCCCAGGCTAGGGGTCTAACAGGAGCTGTGGCCGCCAGCCTTTGCCACAGCCACAGCAACGCGGGATCCGAGCCGCGTCTGCAACCTACACCACAGCTCATGGCAACGCCGGATCCTTAACCCACTGAGCGAGGCCAGGGATCGAACCCGCAACCTCATGGTTCTTAGTCGGATTCGTTAACCACTGAGCCATGAAGGGAACTCCCTCAAGATCTTTTGAAAACACAAATCTGGCCGTTGTGCCTCTCCTTACACCTGCCCCCAAATAATGTAACGCCTTTCTACTGCTCTCTCTCTCTTTTCTTTTTTCTTTTGTTTTTTAGGGCTGCACCTGCAGTACGTGGAAGTTCCCAGACTAGGGGTCGAATCGGAGCTACAGCTGCCGGCCTTCACCACAGCCACAGCCACGCCAGATCCAAGCCGCATCTGTGACCTACACCCCAGCTCACGGCAACGCTGGATCCTTAACCCACTGAGCGAGGCCAGGGAGGGAACCCACGTCCTCACGGAGGCAACGTCAGGTCCTTAGCCCGCCGAGCCACAGCAGAAACTCCTAAAATGGTTAATTTCATGATATGGGAATCTCACCTCAATAAAAAAAAAAGTTAAAAAAAAAATGACCCCACCGTCTTTAAACCGGAAGAATGGGGCTGCCCTCACGGAGGTGGCAAGGATTTGGAGAGGAAGAACAGTGTTGAGTTTTGAACGATTATTAATTTGGAGACGCCTTTGAACTTCCAAGTAAGACTGTCAACTAGACAGATGAATGCGTCACTGAAATCGGGGAAGACGATGGAAGTACTTGGGACTCTTTAGGCTTGGATGTGGCTGACATTAAGTTTCTCTTTCCTAAAAAAAGGAAGCCAGAAATAGGAAGGACACTGCAGAAAAGTGAACCATTTCATGTCCCGAGCATCCAAATTTGCAGCCTGAAATTCACACCCTTCTGCTTTACAGCCAGTTATAGCTCTTTAAACCCACCCAGGCATGACTGATCTGGAGCCAGGCAGGGCTGGGCTCTCTGGCGGGGCGGCTACAGAGCTTCTAGCTCTCTCCACTGCTTCCATGCAACACCTGGAAAACAATAGCTGACTTTCTGTCTTTGGTAACGATTTGCTGGTCCTGCCTGCTAGCATCGTTTTCACCCTGCTGAGACTTGTCGGTTGCAAAGCCAGAAGGAACGCATCTGGTTTGTTAGACCAGCAAAAACTTTGCCAAACCAGGGGTGGTCGTCTGAAGAGCAACAGTCTGCCACTGTTGGTGGCTAACAGGCAATTAACAACCATTATCAACAAATAACAGTAAAAACGGGTGATTAAGCCTTTCTCGGGTGTGTTCTGTGCTGGGACCTTTGCGTTCACCGGCTCCTTCTGCCTTAACAGGAAGCCTACGAGGCAGGTATTGTGTGACTATGATTGCTGCTGTGGTTCGCCCCAGTTTTACATGCGCAAACAAGATCAGAGAGGTTAAGTGTTTTGCATGAGGTCACACAGCAAGTAAATCAAGAAGCAAGAGGAAAATGCAGATACGTCCGATCCTAAAGCATTGTGCTTTCAGAGGCATCAAAACAGGAAACGTCAGAAGCTTCCCATTCCACCACTCTGCACTCAGTGACTGGAGATGCTGTGTGGGTCTGGGTCCCCCAAACCACCACAAGCCTCCTTATCAGACTTTAGCAGCGGGGTGGGCACATAACTGAGGCCCAGAGTTTGCCAAGTGACTGAAGGATTGAATGAACAAACAAAGAATGATTAACATAGGAGTTCCCTGGTGGCTCACAGGGTTCAGGATCTGGCATTGTCTTTGCAGTGGCTATGGTTACTGCTTTGACACGGGTGCAGCCAAAAAAAAAAATCTGATCAGCATGTATCACACAGCAAGG
The DNA here is from genome assembly GCA_004024745.2 of Catagonus wagneri. Taxonomy (NCBI): domain Eukaryota; kingdom Metazoa; phylum Chordata; class Mammalia; order Artiodactyla; family Tayassuidae; genus Catagonus; species Catagonus wagneri. The sequence goes on from PVHT020000062.1 coordinate 278,842, forward strand.
CGCTTAGTGACGAAAGAACCTGTCTCTCCAGCTAGGCTGTGATCTCCTTGAGGACACAACCCCTTCCTTACCTGATGTGGAAACGCGTATGGCTTTTTTTTTTTTTTTGTCTTTTTGCCTTTTCTAGGGCCGCACCCGCGGCATATGGAGGTTCCCAGCCTAGGGGTCTAACAGGAGCTGTAGCTGCCGGCCTTCGCCACAGCCACAGCAACGTGGGATCCGAGCCGCGTCTGCAACCTACACTACAGCTCATGGCAATGCCGGATCCTTAACCCACTGAGCAAGGCCAGGGATTGAACCCGCAACCTCATGGTTCCTAGTTGGATTCGTTAATCACTGAGCCACAATGGGAACTCCGGAGTACGGCTTATTGATGACCTGAACAGTGTAGGGTTAAGGGCATGGGCTCCAGGCACACGTAAGTTTTAAACGATGAATTTGAAAATATGGATAGGGTGAATGAAATTTTAATAAAATACAAATATATTTTATATGCGCCCATGGATAATTCAGCCACAAAGGAAAAGACAATCCCACCATTTGAAACAGAATGGATGGAGCACAGGATGATAGGCGACAGAAAATAAGCCAGAGAGAGAAAAAGAAATGCTGTACCATCTCACTTCGAAGTGGAATCTAAATTAAAAAGAAAAAGTTCGGAGTTCCCCTCGTGGCTCAGCAGAAACCAATCTGGCCAGTATCCATGAGGACGTAGGTTCAATCCCTGGCCTCGCTCAGTGGGGCTCAGTGGTTAAGGATCAGGCGTTGCTGTGACTGTGGTGTAGGCCGGTGGCTACAGTTCTGATTAGACCCCTAGCCTGGGACAAAAAAAAAAAAGACAAGAGAAAAGAAAGAGAAAGTGGGAGTTCCCGTCGTGGCCCAGGGGTTAATGAATCTGACTAGGAATCATGAGTTTGCGGGTTCAATCCCTGGCCTTGCTCAGTGGGTTAAGGATCCGGCATTGCCGTGAGCTGTGGTGTAGGTCACAGACGTGGCTCGGACCCCGCGTTGCTGTGGCTGTGGCGAAGGCCGGCGGCTACAGCTCCTGTTAGACCCCTAGGCTGGGAACGTCCATATGCCGCGGGTGCGGCCCTAGAAAAGAAAAAAAGACAGAAAGACAGAAAGACAGAAAGACGAAAGAAAGAAAGAAAGAAAGAAAGAAGGAAGGAAGGAAGGAAGGACAGAAGGAAAGAAAGAAAGAAAAAAGGAACCACTGGAGTTCCCTGGTGGCTCACTGGGTTAAAGAGGCAGTGTTGGAGTTCCCATCGTGGCTCAGCGGTAACGAACACAACTAGTATCCATGAGGATTCAGGTTCAATCCCTGCCCTTGCTCAGTGGGTTAAGGACCCAGAACTGTCGCGAGCTGCAGACACGTCTTGGATCTGGTGTTGCTGTGGCCGTGGTTTAGGCTGGCAGCTGCAGCTCCAACTTGAACCCTAGCCTGGGAACCTCCATAGGCTGCAGGTGCAGCCCTTAAAAAAAAAAAAAAAAGCCATTGTTGTCACTGCCGGAGCTCGTGCTGCTGCTGTGGCGCAGTTTCAATCCCTGGTCCAGAACATCTACACAATGTGGGTAAGGCCAAAAAAAGAAAGAAAAAAAAAGGAAAAGAAAAGGAACAGCATTGTAAATCAACTACACATCAGTAAAATTTTAAAGAATGAAGACTTAAAAAAAAAAAGAAAGAAAAGAAAAAGAACTAGTACATACTCCATGAGGTTAGGGGCCAGATCTGTTGGATGAGAAAAACAGAAAGCATTCTAAGTATTTCAGACGGAGAGCTTTTCATACCAGGAACTGATTACGCACTTGAGCCAACAGTTGAGAAGCCACATGGGAGAGGATGAAGCCCCAGGAGGAGATGCAGCCTCTGCTGGAAGCACAATCTGAGGCTGGAAGGAATCCTGGCTCCTCGCTTTGTCCCTCCTGCCCCCTTGCTTAGTGGGTTAAGGGCCTGCCAGTCTCCTGCCAGCGCCTCCGTTTAGCCCAGCTTAGACGGAAACCAGCCGGCCGGTGGCAGCGGCGCCTGGGAGATGTCATTTGCAGAAGCAGGTTCATGGATGGATCTGAGATCAGACAAGCCAAAGCCTTGCATATTTGTCTCTTCTGCCTTTCCAAGCCCAGCATCTCGGAGTTCTCATCTCGCAGTTAAGGATCTGGCGTTGTCACTGCAGCAGCTTGGGTCGCTGCTGTGGTGCAGGTTTGATTCCTGGCCAGGGAACTTCCATATGCCTTGGGCATGCTCCCTCCCCAAAAAAGAAAGAAAAGCAAATGAGACCAGGTCTCCTGGATCTTAAAAAAAAAAAAAAAAAAAAAAAAAGGAAGGAGGAGGAGGAGTTGAAGGAGAAGGAAAGGAATATAAGAACAAAAGCAGCCGCAGCAACCCCAGCATCCATACCGCGCTTAGCGCACGGCAGCCACTTCATAAACAGGAAGGAAAGACGAGAGCGAGGAGGAAGGGGAGGCGGACCCCAAAGACTGTGTTCTTAACCCGGGGGAGCCCTCGGGTGCCACAGAAGCCAGGCGGCTAACGCCAAGGCCTGTCCTGGGGAGCCGGGGGGCTTGGGTCAAGCCGAAGGGTCCACGCCCCGTCTAACGGGGCAGCCCTATTGGGCTGCGGCCACTTTCTGCCAAGCGGAAATGCGAGTTCAGTGTTGCCAGATCTGCTGGCTTTGGGGGTGGGGGGAAACCCTGAAAACCCTGCCTTTCACATTAAACCTACCACTTTTTAAGTGTTGGCGAAAGAATCAAATCCCGATGAGCTCGGGATGTCTTGTTGGGCCTGAAAGAAGCGTATCAAAGACTAGTCAGGGTCAAGGTCATGTCAACAAGGACATGGCCCGGCTTCAGGCTTCACTGGCTCCCATGTACCTAAGTTGTATCTTTTTTTCTTTCTTTCTTCTCTTTTTTTTTTTTTTTTTTGCTGTGCCCTTGGAATTCAGGACTTCTCAGATAGGGGTCAAACCCACACCACTGCTGTATTGAGAGCCACGGCAGTGATAGCGAGGGACTCAACCCATGGAGCCATGAGGGAACTCCTTTTCTTTTTTTTTCTTTTCTTTTCTTTTTTTTCCTTTCCTTTCTTTTTCTTTTAACGTGACGTCATTTTCAAGCATCAGAAAGAAAGAATGCATGCGTGCTCCTGGGCTGAATCCTGAAACAGAGAAGGGACGTTCTTGAAAAAACTAGTAAAATCTAAATAAAGCCTGGAGTTTAACAGACACCTATCAATGCTGGTTTCTCACGTGTGCCAGAGGAATCGTAGACGTGTAAGATGTTACGATTACATTATATTTTACAGGCAAACTGGATCTTTGCAACTGGCTTTGTAAATTTTCTAGAAATCTAAAATTATTCCAAAATAAAAAGGTTTGAAAAATAAGAAATGCACTTGAATGAAACCCCTCGACTCTATTTTCCTTTTTTTTTTTTTTTTGCCTTATCTAGGGCCGCACCCACAGCATATGGAGGTTCCCAGGCTAGGGGTCTAACAGGAGCTGTAGCCGCCGGCCTTTGCCACAGCCACAGCAACGCGGGATCCGAGCCGCGTCTGCGACCTACACCACAGCTCACGGCAACATCGGATCCTAAACCCACTGAGCAAGGCCAGGGATCGAACCCGCAACCTCATGGTTCCTAGTCGGATTTGTTAACCACTGAGCCACGACGGGAGGTCCCCTCGACTCTATTTTCAAAGGTCAAGGAGATCATAATGATATTCAAAAAATGAATAAAAACCAGAGAGAGAAGGAAAAAATAAGCAGAAAAAAAAAGAAATAATTTGTCACAATGAGAGGCATCTGTTATATCAAATCCTTACCCTATAAAAGTAATGCTTAGAGGAGAATAATTTATTCTGCTCTAGTCGACAAGAGAAATAAGCTCTTCTTTACGAAAGAGTGCCAGCTCATCAACACTGAAGGAGGGACGGCTTGCGATTTTGCAACCCTGAATGAAATAACTGACTCAGGCAACGATCAGCAGTGGGTGCTGAAACCACGGGTGAAAGGTTCAAGGAAGACTGAATATTCACAAGGTGCCAGATCATCAGCCCATAGAGCTGGTTGTATGAGAAGAAATACCTTCGCCGATGGAAGTACCGGGTTGTCACCTATGGGTCAAGCTTAGCTTCACGCATGAGACGTCCGGCATGAGTGTTTTGGTGGGATGTGATGCAGGACCCTCGCAGCACCACCTGGGGAGAATTATGGGCAACCCTGTTTCGCTAAAATCTGATCAGACCTTTAGACCTGGCATCTAGTTTACAGCAAATGCTGGAGATGGTGGGTGTGCCCAGCGAGGAAGCGATCAGACAAAGCCAGGAATGTAGGGCATTTTACCAACAACCCTAAACCTGGTTTCTTCCAGTGACCTGGAAAAAAGGAAACAGGCAGGAGGAGACGAAATTCTAGACTTAGAGACGTCTGACGTGTGATCAAAAGCAATCTGAGCATCTTGACTGGGTTGTGGTTTGAAGCAAACATAAAAGACATTTTGGGGGGTGTCTGGGGAAATGTGAATGTGAAGGAACTGGATGGTATTAACGGATTCATTTTGTGGGGTGTTATAATGACATTGTGGCTGAGAAGCATTTCCTTTTTTTTTTTTTTTTTTGTCTTTTTGCCTTTTCTAGGGCCACACCCGCGGCATGTGGAGGTTCCCAGGCTAGGGGTCTAACAGGAACTGTAGCCGCCAGCCTTCACCACAGCCACAGCAACGCGGGATCCGAGCCACGTCTGCAACCTACACCACAGCTCACGGCAACGCCGGATCCTTAAGCCACTGAGCAAGGCCAGGGATCCAACCCGCCACCTCATGATTCTTAGTCAGATTCGTTAACCACTGAGCCACGACGGGAACTCCTTCCCTTTTTTTTTTTTTTTTTTTAAGGTGCATACTGAAATGTTTAGGGATGAATGTCATGTTGACTATAAATACTTGAAAATATTTTTAATTTTTTTATTTTTTAGGTTGTTTTCCTATTACAGTTGATTTACATTGTTCTGTCAATTTATGCTGAACAGCAAAGCAACCCAGTCACGTATATACACAAACACACACATTCTTCTTCTTTTTTTGGCTTTTTTTAGGGCCACACCCATGGCATATGGAGGTTTCCCAGGCTAGGGCTCAAATCAGAGCTACGCTGCCAGCCTACACCACAGCCACAGCAACACCAGATCCGAACTGTGTCTGCGGCCTACACCACAGCTCACAGCAACGCCGGATCCTTAACCCACTGAGCGAGGCCAGGGATCGAACCCACAACCTCATGGATACTAGTTGGATTCGTTTCCCCTGCGCCACGATGGGAACTCCAACTTTTTGCCTTTATTTATACATTTTCCAAATGATGAACCGGTTCCCTACTATTAGGTCTCTAGTGCTGCAGAACAAATCACCACATTTAGTGGCTTAAAACAACCCACATTCATGATCTCAGCATTGCTAGGTGTCAGGAATCCCAGCATGGCATAGCTGGGTCGTCTGCTGCAGTCTCTCGCGAAACTGTCATCAAGGCATGGCTGGGGCTGTGGTCTCATGAAAAGACTCAAATGGGGAGAAGTTCCCATCGTGTCGCAGTGGTTAACGAATCCGACCAGGAACCATGAAGCTGAAGGTTCGATCCCTGACCTTGCTCAGAGGGTTTAGGATCCAGCGCTGCCATGAGCTGTGGTGTAGGTCGCAGACGCGGCTCCGATCATGCATTGCTGTAGCTGCGGTGTAGGCCGGCGGCTACAGCTGCAATTAGACCCCTAGCCTGGGAACTTCCACATGCCGCAGGTGTGGCCCTAAAATGACAAAAAGGAAAAAAAAAAGACTCAAGTGGGGAAAGGCTTGCTTCTGAGCTCACTTCCACGGCCAGGGACGGGATCACACAGGGCTGTCAACTCAGGGAGAGGAAACTTGGGGGCCACCCTAACCATCCCACCACACCTAGCATCCTCCAAAAGTGACTGCTAACTTTCATGTTTTTGTTTGTTTCACGTAACCTGGATTATTAAAAGATAAAAGGCTTATTCCATCAGCTGTGTGGTGTCAATACACCAGGGGAGCAAGAATGAAACCGACCTGCTGGGAGCATCCCCACGGCTCATCATTTGCTATTTCAGTAGTAAGGCTTTGGGAGTTCCCGTTGTGGCTCAGCGGTAATGAACCCTACCGGTAACCATGAGGTCCCCGGTTCGATCCCTGCCTCCCTCAGTGGGTTCAAGGACCTGGGAACGCCGTGAGCTGTGGTGTCGGTCTCAGATGCAGCTCAGATCCTGCACTGCCGTGGCTGTGAACTTCCATATGCTGCAGATCTGGCCCCGAAAAGACAAAAAAATAGTAAAACTTTCAATAGGATCCACTTCTTACGCGTGGAGTAAAAAGGCGGGACACAGCAGGAGGTGGATTTCATCTCCAGAATCTGCAACCCCTGAAATTCTGTGCACCTGCACCTCCCGTCTGTAAAACGAGGGAAAACGTTATCTGCCGCGCTGGCTACTGTGACTCGTCTACATGACACGTTCGGAGCGGCGGCCGGCACTGCAAGGGCTGTGTCAGTGCAAACGGTTGCTGCTGCTATTTTATCGTTGTTGAAATGATTATCGCTACTTATATGATTACACTTTAATTTTTGCTGACTCCTCTAAGGCTGCCTGGCCAGTCCTGGGTGGTGGGCCCATGCCAGCTGCTAAGATTTTCTTTCAGCAGATGGTGCCAAAGGAAAGTCTCCTATTTTCCTTCCCAGCGTGAAACGGTGATTCGAGCCCCTCCAGTGGTAATTAAATGACTCCACAAGGGAATCTGACTCATTAAAACACCCAATTGGCCGGGAGAACTCAGTCTTAATTAAACCAAGCCCCTTCTATTCTTTTTTTAAAGTGTAGGAGTTCCTGGGAGTTCCCGCTGGGGCACAGTGGATTAAGGATCCGGCTTGTCTCTCTGGAGGCGCCGGTTCGATCCCCAGGCCCAGCACAGTGGGTTAAGCATCCAGTGTTGCTGCAGAGGTCACAGCTGCAGCTTGGCTCAGATTCAGTCCCTGGCCTGGGAACTTCCATAGGCTGCAGGTGCAGCCAGAAAGGGAAAAAAAATGTAAAAAAAAAATTAACGAAATGGTCAAAATGGTCAATATTATCATGTATGGTTTATAACAATTTTAAAAATGTGTTAAAAATGTTTGGCCAGATTACATCACCTTAGGAAGTCAAGGCCAGAGTCTCTCTATGGGCCTTCAAGGCTCTGCCCTGTGTTGTCTGCTCTTTCTGAATTCCCCTCTTTTTCTCCTCCTGTTCACTTCCACTCCAGACACAGGGACACCCTCACTGCTCTTCAATACGCCAGGTGCATTCTGCCTCAGGGCCTTTGCACTGGCGCCCCCTCTGCTTGGTATACTCTTCTCCCAGGTATCCTGGCATATTCTCACCTTTTCTTTCTTTCTTTTTTTTTTTTTTTTTTTGTCTTTTTAAGGCTGCACCTGCAGCATATGAAAGTTCCCAGGCTAGGGGCCAAATCAGAGCTGTAGCCGCCAGCCTACGCCACAGCCACAGCAATGCGGGATCCGAGCCGCGTCTGCAACCTACACCACAGCTCACAGCTTAACCCACTGAGCGGGGGCTAGGGATCAAACCAGCAACTTCATGGATCCTGGTGGGGTTCATAAGCCCCTGAGCCACAACAGGAACGCCCTCATCTCCTTCTTTAGTTGGTCTCTCCTTTACAAAGTCCAGTCTCCACCCCACCTCCTTTGGCCCGCATTCCTTTTCTCCCCAGCAGTTATACCATCTAAAGGCTTCTTTGTCTTGTTTATTGTCTGTGTTCCCCACCAGAATGGATGAGTGTTAGATGCTTTCAAGTCTCCTGGCCGCACGCTGACCCGTCTCAAGATTCCTGGATGCAAGTGGAAACCTGAATATCGAAGTTATGAAGTTGGTTCCCAGATCTTCCTTTTCTTTGGGTCAGATTCCCCAGAAGCTGATTAAATTTTTCCTCGAGGCCAGGAAAGAGAGGAAAATGGAAAGGTATGCGCGCTCCGAGTGACCGCGTGAGCCCTGAGCGCCAGCCTGGCTGTCCGCTGCGTGATCTGGGGGTGGTGTTTGGATTTCTGGGAACACAGCGAAAACTGCCAGGCTTGGCAGTGGCCGGAGGCTTTTGTGGCAGACCGGCCAGGCAGAGGGAACAGTGGGCCGTGCTGGGAGCAGACGCTCAGCACTCAAATATCCATGAGGCATCGACACGCAGGCAGGCTGGCGGTGGGGCCACTGGGCACCACGGCAGTGGGAAACTGCAAGGAATCAGGTGCCACTCAGCTCCAGGTGACCAGACCGAGCAGGAATGGATGCCCTGTTGTCACCGTACCTCCTGACTGCTGATTTTCCAGAGAATCAGGAAGTTGACTTTTATGAGCTCTTTTCTCACTTTTCAACGTTGCTTCAAACATTTTTTAAATACCACGTGATTTTTACAAAACATGTTTGCAAACTGGGTCTCCTCCAGGCCCCCACACCCCACGGCGGGGCTCTCAGTTTACAACTCTGTGGTTTAGCAAAACGTTTAAACATGGACTTCGGAGGGGGGGGTGTCCCCTGGTTGCTCCGAGGGTTAAGGATCCAGCATTGTCACTGCTCTGGCTCCAGTCCCTGCTGTGGCGTGGGTTCAGTCCCTGACCCTGGAACTGCCACATGCCACAGGCGAGGCCAAAAACAAACAGGAGTTCCCACTGTGGCACCATGGGTTAAGAATCCCGTATTGCCATAGCTGCCTGTGGAGCAGGTCACAGCTTTGGCTCAGATTCCATGTCTGGTGAACTGCTTCGGGTGCCATCAAACAAACAAACAAACAAAGAGCATGGACTTTGGTTCCACAGAGACCTGGCTTTGGGCTATTTGCAGTCAAACCCTCTGCCCCTGAGCTGTCTCCCCCCTACTTTGCTGCTTCTTGGCTGAAGTTTCCTGACTTCTGCACACCTGTATCTTTACCTGTAAAGGGGAACAAAAATAGAAGCTACCGCATAAGACTGTTTGGGAGAATAAAGGAGCTGTGGCAAAGCGCCTGGCAAATAAGCACTACAGATCAGTAGCAGTTATAAATGGGGGGCGTAGGAGAAAAGGGAGAATATTAGGGAGAAAGAGGAATAACAAAAAGATGTGCACGGTGTAAGCTGGTGGGTGTGGTCTGTGACAAACGAATACCGGAGCTTTCTGTGCCCTGGGGGAATGAGACCCAGGATCCGGGACCCACCGTGACCAATGGACTTAGATAAGGATTCAGCCAGCCCAGCCCACATCCACGGCCTCCAGACCTGCAGGTGGCGCTGCATGTCTAAGACGCTCTCTATCTCCCGCTCTGCCCAGAATTTGTCTCTCTTGAGCCTGACTGTAGGACTTTACGTCTGGGCTTGTGGTCATTTATTTCAGCTCCGGACCTGTTAGTCCACATGTCAAGATTCTCCGACTTCCTCCTGACTTCTTCCCTTTGTAGTTTGCATTAAATTTTCGACAGAATCGTTCAGAAGTCTTTGGTTGCAAGCAACAGCCGCTCCAACCTAACATCGCTTAGCAGAAAGGAGATGCACAGCCTCGTGTCCAGGGGTAGGACTAGCTTCAGGTGCAGCTTGATGGGGGGTCAGATGATGAAACGAGGACCTATTTCCTTTCTGCCGGTTCTCTGGATGGGCTTCGTTCTCAGGCTGCCTGTTCCCAGCAGGTGGAACCCCCTCCCCCGCCCCGAGGAGCTCAAAGAAGAATCCGCGTGGAGAGTCTCCTTGACTGCGGTGAACTCCAGTCGGCTCACAGTCCCTCCTTTGAACCAATCAACATCCCAAGAGGAATGTTACGTGTGATTTCTAGGCCAAAGCCGCATCAAGCCTGCATGTGATGATACGAGAAATCAGCCTCACTGGGATCAAAATATGGATTAAGGGTAAGAGGGGGGTGACCCCAGAGCTAAATCACATACAGTTACGTGAAGTTGAGTGAATGGATGCTCAGCAACCCTGCCCCCTCCTAAAGGAAAAAAACAGCCCCCTTATCTTTTATGCAATGCGTTGTTTAAATTGCGATTTTTTTTTTTGTCTTTTTGCCTTTTATCTAGAGCCGCACCCGCGGCATATGGAGGTTCCCAGGCTAGGGGTCTAACAGGAGCTGTAGCTGCCGGCCTTCGCCACAGCCACAGCAACGCGGGATCCGAGCCGCGTCTGCAACCTACACCACAGCTCACAGCAACGCCGGATCCTTAACCCACTGAGCAAGGCCAGGGATCGAACCCGCAACCTCATGGTTCTTAGTCGGATTCGTTAACCA
>PVHT020000062.1:310422-343667 GCA_004024745.2 Catagonus wagneri
CCCCCCTCCTCCTTTTTTTAATGGCCCCGTCCTTAGCATAGGGATGTTCCCAGGCCAGGGATTGAATCCAAGCTGCAGCTGCCACCTCCACCGCAGCTGCGGCAATGCCGGATCCCTCAACCCACTGCGTCGGGCCCAGGGATGGAACTTCACGTCTCCGCAGGGACCTGAGCCTCTGTAGTCAGATTCTTAACCCACTGCACCACAGTGGGAACTCCCAGACTATCCCATTTCGAAGGGAAAAGTGAGACGACGTGGAGGTTGGGGCCTTTCCGTAAGGCTTTAATCCTGCAGATAACCAGGAGCTGTTGAAGGTTTCCAAAGAGCACGGGGCGCAGGGACAGCTGAGCCTCCGGGAAGTGCTGTCCCAAACCCAGATGCGTTCATTGAAGGAGTGGGAAACTCCCCTCGCGGCACCTGTCCTTTCAGGGCCACCTACATGTTATCTTTCCTCCCCCTCATAACAGTACTAATAGCTAATATTTGCTCAACGCTATGCCAAGTGCTTTATATGCATTCCCTCATTTGAATCCTCACTGGGGGAAAAAAAAAGAAAAAGAAAAAGCCCAAGGAGGTAGGTGCTATTGCTCCACTGACAAATAATTCAGCTGAGGCTCCCAGAGAGGCGAGGGGTTCAAGACTCCACCCAGGTCTGTCTGACTCCGAAGCTCGCGCGCTCTCTTTGTTCTGGCCGCACGTGTGGCATGCAGAATTTCCCAGGCCAGGGATCGAACCCGCACCCCAGCCGTGACCCAAGCCACAGCAGTGTCAACACTAGAGCCTTAACCCGCTGAGCCACCAGGGAACTCCCGAAAGCTCTCAGGTTTAATAGTACTAGGATTATTTGTTTCCCCATAGAGAAGCCAAGCCTCCTGTGAGAGCCTCAAAATATCAGCAGGTTGACCAGACTTTTCTGACATTAGTCGGGGACACTGCCTTTTATTCCCAGAATAATAATAATAATAATAATAATAATAAATACCTTCCCTCTCCACCTCTGTCCCCCGCACCCCCAGCCTCTTCCAAGGCTCAGCAAACATTTTCTACTCCAAGCTGCCTCCAGCCTTGGCAGGAAGAGAAGCAGGGAGCAAATGAAACTGACCGCATTCTTTCCTGCCAGCTGTCAACACACACCACCCACCCTGGGCAAGTGGCCACTTGCAGGGCCGGGTAGGAGCTGAGCCGTCGGCCGGGGTGCTTGCCGTTGGCACCCCAAAGTCACCTGTCCATCAGGATGCAGTGACTCTGCTCCTGGCACCGGGCCTGGTGAGTGAGGTGTTTTTCCCATGGAGTTGTGATTGTGCCGGATAAAGCCCGTGTAACCGAGTCCTCGGCAATGAGGAAGCAAACACAGCATTAAGTCTCTGTCAACAGAGCTCTGGAAGACCAGAGCCATCCAGGAAATACAAGTTCTGATGCCGCCACCTCCTCTGAAATGCATCTTGGGCTCACCCCATCCCCAAGAGGAAAATCCCCTGCTGCCTAAATTATGGGAAGGGTTTGCCCGGCTACTGGAGACCCCAGCAGACTTAGCCCAGTTGATTGAGTACCCTACCCTTTTGTTTAGTTTGGGTTTGTTTGTTTTTTTTTAATTGTTTTTTTAATTGTAGGGAGTTCCCTGGTGGTCCAGTGGTGAGGATTTGGCGCTTTCCCTACGGAGGCCCAGGTTCAGTCCCTTGTCTGGGAACCGAGATCCCACAACAAGCCGCTAGCTGAAAACAAACAAACCAAAAAAAACTATAGGAGTTCCTGTCGTGGTTCAACGGAAACGAATCTGACCAGCATCCATGAGGACGCGGGTTTGATCCCTGGCCTCGCTCAGTGGGTTAAGGATCCGGCATTGCCATGAGCTGTGGTGTAGGTCGCAGAGGTGGCTCGGATCCTGTATAGCTGTGGCTGTGGCGTAGGCTGGCAGCTGTAGCTCCGATTGGACCCCCAGCCTGGGAACCTCCATATGCCGAGGGTGCTGCCTTAAGAAAATTAAAAAAAACTATAAAAGTAACAGACATTTTTGGAAAATATTTACAGATATGAGAATACAAGGTGCAGTTGTACTTCTCTGACAAGCCCCGATTCTGCCAAATAATAGACATTAATCTCAACTTATCCAGCCTCCTCCCTCCCCCTTTCCCCCGAATTTCCCCTAAATTCTAGGAAGCCTACATTTAAAAAAAAATTCTTCCGTAATTCACAGGGCCTTAACATTTTTCCTGACAACTGATTTTTCCATAAAGCTATGATGTCACTTCCCTCAAGTGGCGTTCTATCATAAGCTTTTTTCTACCGATCATTTTCTCATTTATAAATTTTTATTATACAAGCAATATAGGTACGAACGTGCCCAAACACAGAAAAACTAAAAACAATTTTTTAAAACAAATCACCCAAGGTCCTTCGCCCAAACATAATCAATGTAAACATTCTGGTTAATTTCATCCCTTTTTTTTTTTTCCCTACGCACATAGACATCTAGAAATTCATGGTTTAAAAAAATATGTAGGGAGTTCCCATTGTGGCTTAGTGGTTAACGAATCTGACTAGGAACCATGAGGTTGCGGGTTCGATCCCTGGCCTTGCTCAGTGGGTTAAGGATCCCGCATGGCTGTGGCTGTGGTGTAGGCCGGCAGCTACAGCTCCTGTTAGACCCCTAGCCTGGGAACCTCCACATGCTGCGGGTGCGGCCCTAAAAAAAAAAAAAAGCAAATAAATAAATTAATAATAATAAAAAAAATAAGCATCCTTCCCCAGTATTCCAGCACGTGGCTGTCATCCTTGTGTCCTCCTGTGCCGCTGTCATGCATGCATGTTTTCTTGCCATGAGCATCTGCATTCATGCAGGAAAGCCGGGCAGTAAGGGTTGGATCGCCCCGAGGTGTGGTCACCTTCCCGACTCACCTGTGGTACTTGGTCACCCGATGGACGAGGAAATGACAAAGAGGGAGTACTCTGGCCTCATGACAAGATGGGTCCCTCCAGGCTTCAGCATACTGGCCACAGCCCAAAGCATTTCCTCTTTAAAGGCCGTACAACAAAGAGTGTGTTTTTCTGGCCCCTGTGGCCCTCATCAGATGCCTTGGACATTGGAGTCTTCTGGTTGGGGTAGCGGGGCATGTGTCAGGCTTCTCCTGGGAGAGAGGCGGATGTAATCCTAGACCCAGGAGCTGAGAAACCTACAGAACCAGTTTTCTAACCCCCCTCCCTCCCCCGCCACCACCCCGGTGCACAGCCGCTAGGGGCCGAGGGGTCTGTACAGCTGGCCAGCGGCTTGTCTTTGAGTTGCAAGAGCCAAGGTATTTTATCTCATCTGGTGAGTTTCTGAGGCTGGGGAAGATCTTTGCTGACCCTGGGTAGCGTGGTGTGCGGAGATGATTTTTAGATGGTGCCCAGACAAACGTCTTTCATCTCGTCAGTAATTGCTTATGCTGAAGTGTATTAGGAAGCATCTGTAATTACTGACATCAAGCCTGTGATTTGGGGGAACATTCTTGCTGAGGACAAAGCTGAAGTGGGTATTTAAGTGAAGACAGGAGTGAGTCAACGTGAAGAAAGGTTTAGGCGAGTATCATGGGTACCCAGATGCAGCCCAGATGATGGGGACAGAACCCAGCTCGATCCTTGTGTTCCCAGCAGGTAGTCTTGGAGAACAGAAAGCCATGTTCACCTCCGATCCTTGAACTGCCTTTGCTGCCAGAGGCCTCCGTCTTCAGAGGCAGCAGCCTGGAGCTTCTGTACCCTTCCAGTATGAGTTGGATTAAAAACCCAGAAGGCAGAGCTCCCGCTGTGGCGCAACGGGATTGGTGGTCTCGGGTGCACCAGAGGCAGGTTTCCTCCCCCGCCCGGCACAGTGGGTTAAGGATCAGTTTAGGTCGCGGCTGCAGCTCCTCCCTGACCCCGGGGAACTTGATACGCCTCGGGGTGGCCAAAAGAAAAAAAAAAGGAAAAGTTTCTTACAAGCAGTCAGCACAGATCCATCATCTGAGTTCCTAAAACCTGGAAGCTAGTCTGGTCTGGTCACTGTTGAACACAGAAGTTCTGTCCTGCAAGATTGTGTAGCTCTCGGAGTTCCCGTCATGGCTCAGTGGTTAATGAATCTGACTAGAAACCATGAGGTTGTGGGTTCGATCCCTGGCCTCGCTCACTGGTTTAAGGATCCGGCGTTGCCGTGAGCTGTGGTGTAGGTCGCAGACGCGGCTCGGATCCCGCGTTGCTGTGGCTGTGGCGAAGGCCAGTGGCTACAGCTCGTTAGACCCCTAGCCTGGGAACCTCCATATGCCGCGGGTGCGGCCCAAATAAGGCAAAAAGACAAAAAAAAGAAATGAAAGATCGTGTAGCTCTGAACTGTGGGCTCTCTGGTGTCATGACCTCTCACGTGACCTGGAGCCTTCATTTTTGAAGTAAGAGTTTCCAATAGATCTGTGCATTGAGGTTTTCTTTAGACATATCATCGTGTTGGCATGTGAAGGGGTCCCTGGCAGCTCCCAGCAACTATCGATGATCTTACTTTTGTTTGTTTGGGTCTTTAAAAAATAAAATAGGAGTTCCCGCTGTGGCTTAGTGGGTTAAGACCCATGCTGTCTCTGTGAGGATGTGGGTTCGATCCCTGGTCTTGCTCAGTGGATTGAGGATCAGCAGGGCCACAAGCTGCATCGCGGGTTACAGATGCAGCTCGGATCCAGCATTCCCTCAGCTGAGGCTCCAAACCCCTGGCCCAGGAACTTGCATATGCCGCAGGTGCAGTCATAAAAATGTGTAAATAGCACTTCCCATTGTGGCTCAGCAGAAAGGACTCTGACCACTATCTACGAGGCTGCGAGTTCGATCCCCGGTCTCGCTCAGTGGGTTAAGGATCCCGAGCTGCCGTGAGCTGTGGTGTAGGTTGCAGACGCGGCTCGGATCCCACGTGGCTGTGGCTGTGGCTACAGCTCTGATTCAACCCCTAGCCTGCGAACCTCCGTGTGCTGCAGGTTTGGCCCTAAAAAGCAGAAAAGACTAAAATAAAATAAAATAATAAAATAAAATATTGAGTATAGTTCCCTGTGCTATGAAGTAGGTCCTTGTTGGTTATATAGAGTTCTGTGCATCAATGCCATTCACTTTAAATGCTGTAGTTTTCTTTCTTTCTTTTTTTCTTCTTTTCTTTTTTCTTATTTATTTATTTATTTTTTGCCCTTTAGAGCCGCACCTGGGGCGTATGGAGATTCCCAGGCTAGGGGTTGACAGAGCTTACCACGGCCGGCCTGCACCACAGCCACCTAAATGCTGCAGTTTTCTTTCTGCATTTGGAACACAATCTTTTTTTTTTTTTTCGCTTGCATAAGGCCTTGAATAAAAGCTGTTAAGTGCTGACGCTTCTGTATCGCTGTGAGCCAGGCTTTGTCCGAAGCACCCTCAGAGGCAGATGCAGTGCTCTTCCCAGTATTCAGAGGGGGAAATAGAGACCTAGAGACGCCGCGTGGCTTGACCAAGGTTTCACTGCGCGCCTGGATTCAAACCCAAAGCTCGGCTCCAGGACCTAAGGCCTCCCCTCTACCGAGAGCTGTGGGTACTCCTTTCCAGAAAAAATCGATTGGATTTTTTTTCCCTGCGCTGGGGGAAATCCACTCCCACGTCCCAGCCAGGGCATAGGAGACTCTCCCTTTGAAACTATGGCCCAGGAGTTCCTGTGGCGGTTCAGCTTACCCTGACATTGTTTCCGTGAGGACACAGGTTCGAGCCCTGGCCTTGCCCAGTGGGTTAAGGATCCGGCATTGCCATAAGCCACAGTGTAGGTTGCGGATGCCACTCAGATCCAGCTGCTAGGGCTGTGATGCGGGAGCCGATTTGACCCCTGGAACTTGCATATACCACAGGCGCGGCTGGAAAAAGGAAGCAGGGAAACACGGCTCAGCCTCAAGGCAGAAGCTGATGCTTGGCGGGACCCCCCCCCCCACCTGCTGGCGCATACGATGTCATGGAGCAAGTTAGAAAAAGGCCCCGCTCTGAGTGGCTCTGGGCACACGGAGCCTGGGCTGGGCTTCAGCAGCCCTTCCCTAGCCTCAGACCCGAGCAGGCCCAGCCCGAAAACAACTGGGGAGAAAAGCAGGTGTGAGCAGCCATTCTTGGGGCCACAGAGGCCACCAAGAGCATCAGTCCACCGGGAAGCGTTTCCAAAGCGTTTCCTCCCAAGTGTCTTGGATCCTGCAACCTGCTTTCCGTGCGATCCCTGAGGAGCAAAGGCAGAGAGGGTGCTGGGCTCTGGGCAGTGGGGTCTCCTGTGCTCCAGAGCGTCAGGGAGCTGGCCGGAAGGAGGAGAAGGACTTGTCTGGGCTTCATACCCGGGGACCGAAGCAGCTTCTCTGCGAACCCTGGTCCCCACTCCCTGCGAGGTGTTGCCGCGGTTCTTTACCAGCTTTCAGGGCTTGTCTGAGGAAGTGAGTCACCTTTTATCCCGGGACTAGCCAGACTGGCACGGCAGGGCCGCTTCGAGCCGGCAGGCGGGTGCGACGGAGCCTGGAGTGGGGTTGGGGATGGAGATGATGACAGCTTTTGGCCCCACGCTGGCTCTGTCGGGGTCACTGCTCTGTTCCTACTCCTCCTGGGCTGTGTTCAGTGCCAAATGGGCTGCCTTTCTTTCCCCACACCCCAGATCACGAAGTTTATGTCCTGATTGGCCTTTTCTGGAAAGATGCTGCCATGTAGCTTGGGGACAAAGGGGGCGCCCTGGCACAGAAATCATAGCAGCATGCCCCAAGTTTTTTAAATAAGCTGTAGGGACAGGGTTCCCCATGTGGCTCAGCAGATTAAGAACCCCGACATAGTCTCCGTGAGGATGCGTGTTCGATCCCTGGCCTCACTCAGTGAGTTAAAGATCCAGCATGGCCGCAAACTGCGGTGCAGGTCACGGGTGCCACTGGGATCTGGCAGGGCTGTGGCTGTGGCGCAGGCTGGTGGCTGCAGCTCTGATTCGACCCCCTAGCCTGGGAACTTCCATAAGCTGCAGGTGCAGCCCTAAAAAATAAACAAACAAACCAATGCATAAGGCGCAGGACAAGGTCAGAGGCTTGGAGATGTTTTTGACCCCTCAGCTTTCTCATCATCCCCCAGAGGCACGCCGCGGCCAGGGCACCCTCAGAGGTGGCGAGGGCTCTCCTGTGGGGAGGAAGGGATGCCCAGCTCCACGGGTCTTCCTTTCTATGGGACAATCGGAGGACACCGTCTTCGCAGTGGCCAATATATGTGATCTGTGTATACAGACCGCGTCCACGGCTGCTGGTGCCAGGCAGCCTGCGTTTAGCTCGCAGCTGTTTAACAGGAACTGTCTGGCCGAGCCAGTTGCCAGCCTTGGGGACTTTGGGAACCACTGGAGATCTTGGGGACCTTGGGATTTTTCCCTGTCAGGGAAGGGCTCGATCCCACAGGAGGCAGAGCCTGGGCACTGCTTGTCCAGCTGGCCATTGCCCCGCGATTGACAGTCCCAACAGCTCAGGGTGAGTATTCTGGTTAATTTTGAATAGTTCCGCTCCCGGCATAAAATAATCACAGCAGCTGCCGTTTAGCAAGACTGACTGTGTGCAGGCCCTGTGCCACCTGCCTCCCACGCGTTATCTCTTCGAAGCCTGACGACAACCTAGAAGACCCAGGTACTACTGTCTCCATTTTACAGATGAGAAAATTAAGGCTCCGAAAAGCCAACCCCTTGTTGTCGTGAACTGAGCCTCCCCCACCCCCTAAAGCCCCAGAGGGAACAGCAAAGCCAGACGCCAACTGAGGTCTGACTCTCAAGCCCTCCCACGTCCAACCCTGATGAGAAGTGAGTTCCTTCTGGGTCCTTAACGTCGGGCGTTGGGTGGCCTGTGGACGTGCCTGTCTGTGGGCTCGTGGATCGAGTCGCTCTTTGCTGTCTCCGAAGGTGCTCTCTGCCCCGCAGGATCGGAGGGTGACTTCCCCGTCACCCCACCAGGGAGTGACCCAGTGGGGCACCTCCAGGCTCCCCGACTCCACCCCCAGACAGCACCCCAAAATGTGGGGACAGTGACCCCAAAGGACACGTCCACACGGTGCAGGAGTGTGGTTGCCACCTCGGCACAGCAGAGAGGGAAGAGACTGACCCACCCATGACCCCGCCCAAGAGGACTCAGATATGACATCAACGTGACAGTGCCATAAATTCTTGGCATTTGGGGGCTGGAATGAACCGGTGCCTTCCAGAATCTCACGGCATGGAAGCTAGAGAATGAACCTGTTTGTATCGGGCACTAAGGCAAAGGGGCAGCTGCGGGGAGGCAGGTGTTTGGCTGCCTCAGCTGGACGGTTCCCCCCAAAGGCCACGAGCATCCGCGCCTGGGCTCGCCCCAAGCACTTGGACTGCTCTGGTCCAGGCTGCTTCTGCCGCCGAAGTCCGCGAAAAGCCTGTTCTTCCTTGCTTTGCTCGCACAGCTCCTGTGCTGAGTGAGTGTCTGGCACCCGTCCACCCCGCCTTTGCACTCGGGACGGTCGGGTTGTTTCCAGCTTGAGGGGATTGCAGTGTTGCAATCGCCTTACTCCTGTGCGCCCGCACACACGTACACACTCATGCACCCACGCATCCATGCGTGCAAGCACCTAGAGACATGCGCACAAGAAGCCTTCCTGGCTGTCACATTTTAAATGCAATCGAGGCTGCCCAACGATTCTCTAGTGACTGCACCGACTTAAGGGCAGGTAAAGGTGTTTTGGCCAACACTTGGTATGGTAAGACGTTTTAAGCTTTGTGACTCTGATGGTTCCCATGCAGGTGTTTCTGCTGTACTCCAATCAGCGTAGATTTTAAAACTGCTTTTGTAAATATTATTTTTTCCTGTCTCCTGGGAGCATGGAGGCTCCGCAAAGGCGGGGATTTCTGCCTTTCTCTCTCTTTCTTTTTTTGTTTCTTTCTTGCTTTCTTTTTGCGATTTTTGGCCAAGCCTGTGGCGTGCAGAAGTTGCCAGTCCAGGAACTGAACCAGCACCACAGCAGTGACTAGGCTGGGTCCTTAACCCAGTGAGCCACCAGGGAACTCCAGGGATTTCTTTCTTTACTGTTTGCTTATTGATAGATGCTGAGTGCTCAGAACAGTGTCGAGCACACGGTAGGTGCTTAATAAATATTTCTGGACTGAATAAATGATTAGATTAAAATTTGACATGGTCCAAAATACAGAAAGTTACAGAAGGAGTAACTCATTTTTAAAAGTCTCCTTGGGAGTTCCCATTGTGGTTCAGTGGTTAACAAATCTGACTAGGAACCATGTGGTTGCGGGTTCGATCCCTGGCCTTGCTCAGTGGGTTAAGGATCCAGCGCTGCCGTGAGCTGTGGTGTAGGTTGCAGATGCGGCTCGGATCCCGCGTGGCTGTGGCTGTGGCGATTCAACTCCGATTGGACCCGTAGCCTGGGAACCTCCATATGCTGCGGGTGTGGCCCTAGAAAAGGCAAAAAGACACACACACACACACACACAGTCTCCTTCCCTGCCTGAGCCTGCAGCCATCACTCGATCCAATTCTCTTTTTTTTTCTTAATTTTTTTTTTTTTTTTTTGTTTTTAGCCACTGAGCCACTATGGGAACTCCCCCAAGCTCCCTTCTTAAAGGCAACTTATATTAACCCTTTTTAGTGTAGCCACTTGGAGAAGAACTATGCGCACACAACTAAACATCTCTGGACTCTTCCTTTTTTTTTTTTTTAACACAAATGCATGCCGGCTTTACGTGCTAATCTTCCCTTTCTTATCTCCGGCTTAATGATACGCCTCCTCGGCAGCATTCTCTTATCTCTGAGCAGCTCAAGTAAGACCATTGCGTCTCCTCTCCCGAAGGACAGGAGGAAGCCACTTTAAAAAAAAAAAAAAATTGAAATATAACTGGCTTGCCTTATGAAATTAGGTTCGGGTGTGTGGCATAGTGATTCAATATTTTTATAATTTCTATTCTAGGATACTGGCTGCATGTCATCCTTATATCTTATGTCTTTTTTTTTTTTTTTTAGTCTTTTTGCCTTTATCTAGAGCCGCACCCGCGGCATATGGAGGTTCCCAGGCTAGGGGTCTAACAGGAGCTGTAGCCGCCGGCCTATACCACAGCCACAGCAACGCGGGATCCGAACCCCATCTGCGACCTACACCACAGCTCACGGCAACACCGGATCCTTAACCCACTGAGCAAGGCCAGGGATCGAACCCGCAACCTCATGGTTCTTAGTCAGATTCGTTAACCACTGAGCCATGAGGGAAACTCCTATATTATGTCTTCATACTCAGCAGTTGGTACCTTTCAGTCTCCTCCCCCTGTTTTGCAAACCCCCCACCCCCACCCCCACCCCCGGCCAAGAGCCAACTTTTTTTTTTTTAATCATCTTGTCAGCCCCGCTGCCTCTGGCTTTCTGGGAGCATCCCTTAGAGATCAGTGAACCGCAGCCTTGGGCAAAGGAGGTGCATCTGTGCATGTCCGAGGCCATTGCCACACCACAGACTTTCCCAGCACCCACCAGGAGCAGGCGAGCAGGCAGGTTTCCCATGGAGCCTGATGGTGAGAGGTGGCTGCAAGCCCGTGACCTAGTTTCTATTTCCAGATCCGCCTGAGTCACCGTGACCCGGAGTAGGTCCCTGTGCTCCGGTCACCATCTCTGTGAAATGGGCGTCTTTATGGCTACCCTAGTGCGCAGGCAAGGCTGGCACGGAGACGTAGGAGGAAGTATTTGCTAGAGAATGTTTTCATTGGGGGGTGGACAGTGGACAGAGAATGTCCTCGTGGGGGCATCAGGAAGAGGATTTTCGTCTCCTCTCTTTAGAGGGACCCTTTTTTTATTTTTGCCTTTTATGTAGAGCTGCACTCGCGGCATATGGAGGTTCCCAGGCTAGGGGTCTAACAGGAGCTGTAGCCGCCGGCCTTTGCCACAGCCACAGCAACGCAGGATCTGAGCTGCGTCTGCGACCTACACCACAGCTCACGGCAACGCCAGATCCTTAACCCACTGAGCGAGGCCAGGGATCGAACCCGCAACCTCATGGTTCTTAGTCGGATTCGTTAACCACTGAGCCACGAAGGGAACTCCGGGACCCTTTTTTTAAATCATGAAGTCATGTGACTATGTATTAAGAATAAAAATGGGAGTTCCCATCAGTGGGAACTTGCTCAGTGGGTTAAGGATCCGGCGTAGGTGCGGCCCTAGATAAGAAAAAAAGGAAAAAAAAGAATAAAAATGACTCAGGCTATCAAACATTCGCAGGTGGAGTGGCGCTTCAGGTGGGGGAGAATTTTTTTTTTAAAGCAAAAAAAAAGGTGAGTTCGGGAGTTCCCGTCGTGGCTCAGTGGGAACAAATCTGACTAGTACCCACGAGGACGCGGGTTTTGATCCCTGGCATCTTTCAGTGGGTTAAGAATCCGGCGTTGTCCTGAGCTGTGGTATAGGTCACAGACATGGCTCGGATTTGGCGTGCTGTGGCTGCTCGGGGGTGGGGGCGGGGCGGCCCTAAAAAGGCAAAAAAAAAAAAAGCTGAATTCAGACGGTGTTATTATGTTAAGTGAATAAACATGCTGTAGGGATTTAGCAAAAATTAAGTGGTATGCAAATGACTGATGTTTGGGAAACACTGAGCAAGTCTTTTAAGGGCAAATAATGAAGTCGAACTTACAGATATTTATATGAAACCTACTGTAAGGACTTCTTATTTAATACAAACCTATAGGGCACAGTCAATCAGGTTTTGACAAATTTTCCTGTTAATTCTTTGTGTGCCACAAACACCGCCTATTTCTTAGCAACTTTTTGAAAACATTAAAAACCACTCTTAACCTCCATATGCCGCGGGTGCGGCCCTAGGCAAAAAGACAAAAAAAAATTGTCCCAGTTTTGCCAGTAAGAGCACCTTCAAACAGTCTTTTTGAGCGACCCCAGTAGTCTCTGAAAGCTTTCTCTGCTTTCCAGTATGATAAGATATCTCAGGCTTATTTTGTATATTTGCTGCACCTAAACTGGTATCATCCTCTTTTTTTTTTTGGCCATTTTAGGGCCATACCCACAGCATATGGAAGTTCCGTAACCCACTGAGCGAGGCCAGGGATCGAACCTGCATCCTCATGGATCCTAGTCTCGTTCATCAACCACTGAGCCACAAAAGGAATTCCATCATCCATTTTTCTAAGAAGCCCTGGTTCCCTTTAGGCAGGAACAGTATTTAGAGACCAAAACCTGGGTGCCTGGAATGCATTTTTTTTTTAAGGCTGGCTGCACCTGAGGCATATGGAAGTTCCCAGGATCGGGGTCGAATCAGAGCTGCAGTTCCCAGTCTACACCACAGCCGCAGCAACGCAGGATTCCAAGTTGCCTCTGCGACCTACACCACAGCTTGCGGCAATGCCAGATCTTTAACCCACTGAGCAAGGCCAGGGATCGAAGCCACAGCATCATGGACAGTAGCTGGGTTCTTAACTCGCAGAGCCACAACAGGAACTCCCTGGAATGCACGTATTTGCAGTTACAATAGCAGTGGTGTCCCGGTGTGTCCAGATTCTGACACCCCCCCCACACCCCTTAAGATCTTTTTCTCCATGTCTCCAGCCTGGGGCTTCTGGCCAAGTTCTCAGAACAAAGAGTCAGTCATGTTCTCGAGCTACAGAGACGCTGAAGCACGAGTGACTTTCCAATAACCAGAGCCCAGTCGTTTTCTGTTAAACCTTCAATTAACTCTAAAATCCAGCTGCTCGGAACTTTGATTCTCCGATAAACTTGGATAATTGAGGTTTTGCTGCAAAAAAATAAGCTCCGGGGATTTTTAATGAAAACACCCGTGCTACAATTTCCAGGGGTCACAAAGTCAGATGTTCACGTAATCCAAAGCAGAGAATTAAAAAATGAGTGAAGTGGGGTGAGCAGAAGAAAATGGAATGGGGCGAACTGGGGGGCACGGGGCTCCACCCTAGGTGGGCAGCGCTGGTCAGTTCTAGCAGAAGCTCCCATGTGGGGACAATGATCACAGCTTTCTTTTTTCCTTTTCTTTTTTTTATTCCTTTTTACGGCTACACCATCGGCTTGTGGACGTTTCCAGGCTAGGGAACGGCAGCTGTCAGCCTGCGCCACAGCCACAGCAACCCTGGATCCAAGCCGCGTCTGCCACCTGCATCACAGCTCGCGGCAAAACGCCGGATCCTTAACCCACTGAGCGAGGCCAGGGATCGAACCCGCAACCCCATGGTTCCTAGTCGGATTCATTTCCACTGTGCCACAATGGGAACTCCTATGTCAGCTTAATCTGACCACTTAACCCGCTGAGCCACAACAGGAACCAGATCTTTCTGATTTCTCAAAAGTTGAAGAAAATCTAGATTTTTCTTTAAGATATGAATTCGCATAATTTTGAGATGACAGCGGATTTAATTTTTCTTTGTTAAAACTTTATTTAGATGTAACTTATAGACAATAAATACAGCATTTATTTTAAATATAGCATTTGATGAGTGTTTACATTTCACTCGAGATACAAGATCCTGGAGTTCCCGTTGTGGCACAGCAGAAACAAATCCAACTAGGAACCAGGAGGTTGCAGGTTCGATCCCTGGCCTTGCTCAGTGGGTTAAGGATCCAGCGTTGCCGTGAGCTGTGGTGTAGGTCACAGACATGGCTCAGATCTGGTGTTGCTGTGGCTGTGGTGTAGGCTGGCAGCTGTAGCTCTGATTCGACCCCTAGCCTGGGAACTTCCATATGTCATGGGTATCCCTAAAAAAAAAGAAAAAAAGACACAATATTTGCATCATCTCCGAAAGGCTCCTGGTGTGCATTTCCGGTCAGCTCTCTATTCACACCAGGCCACAGGAATCACTGGTCAGCTTTCTGCCACTGTACATCAGTTCGGTCTCTGCGAGGACGTCATATAAACGGAATCCTCTCGTGTCACCTTTTTGTGTCTGGCTTCTTTTCCTCAGCACGGTGGCTCTTTTAGAATAAATACTCCAGCCACGTTGTCGTATGTGTCCATAGCTGCGTCCTGGAGTTCCCGCTGTGGTGCAATAGGATCAGCAGCATCTCTGGGTCCCAGGGACCAGAGTGCTGGGTCGCGGGTCAGATCCCCAGCCTGGCACAGCGGGTCCAGGATCTGGCGTCCCAGTGGGTCGCGACTGGGTCTCCGATCTGAACCCTGGCACGTGGGAACTCCATGTGCCACAAGGCGGCCAAAAAAAAAAAAAATGGCAATAGCTGTTTCCTTTTATTGCTAAATAGTATTGCACAGTATGGATATGTTTTGGTTTATTTACTCACCTGTTGGAGGACACTTGGCTTGTTTCCACCCTGAGATTGTTAATGAATAAGACTGCTGAGAATACGTATGCACAAGTCTGTGGGAACATATGTTTTCAGGCCTCTTGGATAAACGAAAGGGGAGCTGCCAGGTCACGTGATCAGTGTCACTTAACTTTGTGAGAAGCTGCCAGACTGTTTTTCCAAAGTGCATTCCAGTCGCACCGATTTCTCCACCTCCTGTTCACACCGGCTTCTGGTGGGTGGGAAATGGTGTCTCTTGGTTTTGATTTTCATGTCCCCAGTGACTAATGGTGTTAGCCTCTCTCCATGTACGCACGAGCTATTCATGTATCTTCTTTTATGAAGCTGTTTTCTTTCATCTTTTGCCCTCTTGTTTTTTTTTTTTTTGGTTGGGTTGTTTGTCCTATTGTTGAATTATAAGGATTCTTGCTTTTGGTGTTGTTTTTCTTTTCAGGGCCACACCTGCAGCATCTGGAAGTTCCCAGGTTAGGGGTCCAATCGGAGCCACAGCCGCCGGCCTACGTTGCAGCCACAGCCATGAGGGATCCGAGCCGCGTGTGTGACCTACACCACAGCTCACGGCAACACAGGATCCTGAACCCACCGAGCGAGGCCAGGGATTGAACCCACATCTTCACGGATGTTGGTTGGATGCTTGAACCCTCTGAACCACAAAGGGGACTTCTGAGTCGTAAGGATTCTTTATATAGTCTGCATACAAGTTCTTTGTCAGACGTATTACTACAATGAGAAATAAAATAAAACTAAATCAAATTAAATGCTGTGCTAACAACAACAAAAACCTTTTGCAAGTACAATACAGCTCACAGGTCGTTCATTCGCAATCCCTTGTGCAGAAGACTTGGAATAATTAACCATGTTTATAAAATTGATGTGTCTTTTGTCACAATACCCAAGTAGAGACACATATTGGGTTCCTGCTTACCCTTCCCCCGGGACACTGGGTCAAATGTCAGGAACAACACGTCCCTGAAAGTGAGCAGATGCTTTCCTTCATAAGAAAACCAAAACAGTCACACACAATGTTTATTGTTTTTTGCATTTGCTGGCAGGAATGTTTACCACGAGTTCGGGGCCAAGGTCTAGATTGTAACCTGTGACTCTTGGAAGCTTGGTGGTGTCCTCTTTCTGCATTCATACCTGGATCCAATCTCCAATTGGTTTGTTTGGGTTGGGTTGAAGCTATAAGCCAATTGAAACCTTTCTGCACAAGCTGTGTATGCATCCCAAACACGAAGCACCCATCACCCCGGCAGGTGAAATCCAACAGGAACAACATAAAGTTGTTTATAGCATTTACGGACTTTTTTTTTTTACCTTGGTAGATGTCCCAAATGAGTTAGGAGACAATCCAGTGCTCAGCAAACCTCTGTCACTTGCCTACTATTGTCACGAAGATCTTGTTGCATGTCGTGTTATGGTTGATTCAATATTTTTCTTTCAAAATATTTTTTTTCTTTTTTTTGTCTTTTTGCCTTTTTATCTAGAGCCGCACCCGCAACATATGGAGGTTCCCAGGCTAGGGGTCTAACAGGAGCTGTAGCTGCCGGCCTTCGCCACAGTCACAGCAACGCGGGATCTGAGCCGCATCTGCGACCTACACTACAGCTCACGGCAACGCTGGATCCTTAACCCACTGAGCAAGGCCAGGGATCGAACCCTCAACCTCATGGTTCTTAGTCAGATTCGTTAACCACTGAGCCACGAAGCGAATTCCTTTCTCTGTTTTTCTGTGTGTGTCTTTTTTAGGGCTGCACCGAAGGCATATGGAGGTTCCCAGGCTAGGGGTGAAATCGGAGCTGCAGCTGCCGGCCTACACCACAGCCACAGCAACGTGGGATCCGAGCTGTGTCTGCGACCTACACCACAGCTCACGGGAACCCTGGATCCTTAACCCACTGAGCAAAGCCAGGGATCGAACCCGCGTCCTCATGGATACTAGTCGGATTCATTTCCACTGAGCAACGACGGGAACTCCACTACGCATTTTTGATAGATTCCTTGGTCTCAGCACCGAGAGCTGGTAATAACAGTAGCTGATGTACTGCCCCCTTCATTCGTGCTAAGCAGTCGGCACTTTTTATGCATCATCTAATTTCGGCCTCCCAGCAGTCCTGTAACAGTCATCCTCATTTTGCACACAGAAACGAGCAGTTGAGAGTTTAAGGAATTCGTTCCCCTGAGCCGGAAATTCCCAGAGGGAAGAGACCTTGTCCGTTTTGCGCATCATTTGGGTCCCCGAGGGACGAAGTCAGTGCCTGGTATACAGTAGGCATTCAATAAATGCTCTTGGCTTGGTTGAATGGCTGGAGGATAGCTGGCAGGGAGGGAGGGCCAGTCTGCCCGTCTCCAGTACCCGGATTCTGGCCGTGACCTGGCCCTCCTTGGGACCCAGGGCAGGTGACATGCGTGACGTGCTCTCCCCCGGGTGTCTCTGCAGGAGCCGCCATGCACGTGAAGAAATACTGGCTGAAGTGCCTGCATCGGCTGCAGAAGGGCCCCGGCTACACATACAAGGAGCTGCTGGTGTGGTATTGCGACAACACCAACACACACGGCCCCAAGCGCATCATCCGCGAGGGGCCCAAGAAGAAGGCGGTGTGGTTCGCGCTCACCTTGCTCTTCACCTCCCTCGTCTGCTGGCAGTGGGGTGTGTTCGTCAGGACCTACCTGAGCTGGGAGGTCAGCGTCTCCCTCTCCATGGGTTTCAAGACCATGGACTTCCCCGCCGTCACCATCTGCAATGCCAGCCCCTTCCAGTAGGTGGTCCCTAGAGCACAGCTGGTCTCAGGGGGGCTGCTTGCTTGCTGGCTGGCTGGCTGGCTGGCTGGCTGGCTGGCTGGCTTGCTGGCTTGCTGGCTTGCTTGCTTGCTGGCTGGCTTGCTTGCTTGCTTGCTTGCTGGCTTCTCCCCCTTCCTTCCAGCTTTCCTTCCTTCTTCTTCTGTCTCTCTCGCTCTCTTACTTCTATTTTTACAGCCACGCCTGAGGCACGTGGAAATTCCCAGGCTAGGGGTCAAATCAGAGCCACAGCTGCCAGCTTGCAGCACAGCTCACGGCAACGCTGGATCCTTAACCCACTGAGCGAGGCCAGGGAACCGGCCAGCATCCTCGCAGACGCTATGCCAGGTTCTTAACCCACCGAGCCGCAACGGGAGCTCCTCTCTCTTTCTTTCGTTGCTTTTCTCCCTTGGAAATAAGTAAGATTCAAAATTCATAAACCTCCCAGGCTTAAAAAGGACCTCACAAAAATACCTGGTAGTCCCTGCCTTTGAGCACGGACTAAAAGTGTCTGTTGATTCGAGGTGTATTTATGGAGCATATCAGTGATGAAAACTAAGTGCCTGCCCTCATCACAGCCCATCAGAGAAAACCGTCTGTTTCCCATAAATATTGAATTTATTATCATTGTGAGGATTAATAGATACATAATACGTATATATCAACCATGTATATGATCGATATATGATATATCAACCATTTATATGATATATATATAATATACATCATATATATATCTAAGCCATACTTGAGCGCTTGTGAGACGCCAGGCACATTGAGTAAGTGTTCTTTGGGTGATTCGTGTCATTCTGATCCTCGCAGCCACCCTCGGGGTTGTCCCTAGCGCAGCAGCCCCAGTTCACAGGTCAGGAAATGGAGATTCAGAGAAGTGAGGGGTGGTCCAGACACACGCCGTGAGCACCTGCAGGATGTGAACCCAGGCCCGATCTGAGCAGGCCACCATTTAACCCCTGGATGGCACGGCTTCTGGAAGGGGACGCCCAAGGGGACCCAACCCAGTCAGGGGTGGGGAAAGTCAGGGGGTCAGTCAGAGAAAAAAAAATGCCCCCAGGAATGAGCAGAAGTTGGCAGGGTGGAGAGAACGCCCCAAGCGGCACGTGCAAAGGCCCTGAGGTGCGACCCAGCCTGGCGCTCTGCTCTCAAGGCATCGAAAGAGGCACCAGCTCATCTGAATCACCGGAGACGTTCTTGTCCAAAGGAAGGTCACAGTGGGGGAGTCACACTCTCCTGATGACATTTCCAGTTACCAGGAAGTCACTGCTTGGGTGCATCCTTGACACTCTTCAAGGAAACGCTTTTCTTTTTTAGGGCTGCCTCTGCAGCCTATGGAGCTTTCCAGGCTAGGGGTCAAATTCGAGCTGCTCCCGACAGCCTATACCACAAGCCACAGCAACGTCGGATCCTTAACCCACTGAGCGGGGCCAGGGATCGAACCAACATCCTCATGGATACTAGTCAGGTTCATTATCTCTGAGCCACAGCGGGAACTCCTAGAAAATGCTTAATAATTACAGTAACAACACACTCTGTCCAAGCACCGTTTTATAAGCATCACCTCGCTGAATCCTTCTAGAAGCCCTCCAGGGTAAATATTTTAACGCCGTCATTTTGTAGATGAGAGAACAGAGCCTCAGCGAGGCTAATCTACCCAAGGTCATGCAGATATGAAGTGGCTATAGGATTTCAAACTCAGAGCCCGTGAATTCAGACCTAGAACTTGCCGAGTTCAGCGGCGGTGGCCGTGGTCCTCTAGGCTGTAACAGCAGCCCCCCAGCCCCGCAGCCCACCGCCTGTCCAATGCATGCCTGTGAGCGGCTGGTCTGATGCTCAAGGGACAGGCAGTGTCAGCATCTGCAGCTGGCATCAGCTCTGACTGCCGTCTGCCTTTGGACTAGCACTTGGACCTGTTTCCAGGGTTTAAGGCTCCCTCCTCCAGGAAGTCCTCCAGCCAGAGGATAAACATCGCCCCATAGACCGCACTGTGGAGCAGGGCCTTGGGTGAATTGTCTGCTCTAATATCCTCTGTGCCTTGCACGATGCCGGGCACCTAGCGGGTGCTCCCCAAATACTGGGTGAATGCGTGAGTGAGTGGGTGGGTGGGTGGATAGAGGCGGGTGCCTGGCCGGGGAGGTGGAAGAGAGACATGCTTCTCGCACACTGGAGTGGGAGGAGGTCCTAGACTGGGGCCGCTCCGCTTCACGGCTGCCCCTTGCCCCCTGACCAGCCCTCCTCGCCCCCCCCCCAGGTATTCCAAAGTCCGGCACCTGCTAAAGGACCTGGATGAGCTGATGGAGGCTGTCCTGCAGAGGATCCTGGCTCCCGAGCTCAGCCGTGTCAATGCCACTGAGACCCTGAACTTTGCTGTCTGGAACCACACGCCCTTGGTCTTTATTAATGAGCAGAACCCCCAACACCCGGTGGTTCTTGACCTCTTTGAAGACAGCTATGGTGGCTCCACGAACAGCAGCCTGGCACCAGAAAGGAGCTGCAGTGCCCCCAGATGCAAAATAGCCATGAGACTAGTAAGTGGGCCACGGGCACAGGTCAAGCAACGGGCCCTATCCAGTGAGGCCACTGGGAGCTTCTTCCCTTAAATAATCCGGGTGTTGCAGGGGGAAAGATTGGCTGGAAACAGTGGCTATTTTCTGTGTTTGCAGTGCTTTTTTAAAAGTAGAAAGAGCTGGTCTGTTAGTCGAGACGCTTTGGGATGCCAGTGATCCAGCTCAAAGCAGCCCAAGCAAAACGGGGAATTCTTTGGTTCAAATACTGAGAAGTCTAGGGATATGTTGGGTTCAGGTGTGGCTGGATCCAGGAGTTCAAATGCTGTCATCGGGACCCCATCTCTCTCCACCTTAATTAGATTTTCTCTCAGTTGACTTTGCTCTGTGTCAGACTCTCTCCACACAGCGGGCGCTGGCCGTGCCAGACGTACATTCTACCAGCTGAGCTCTCTCCCCAGAAAGAAAGCTCTTTCTTCCCCCATGGCCCCAGCAAAAGTCTGGGACTGATGGTCGGGTCATGTGTGCGTCCCTAAAACCAATCACTAATGGGCTGAAGGACGGGCTGTTGTGATGGGCCAGTCCCAAATCACGGGCCCCAGAGCTGGGGGTAATGTCAGCTTCTGTCAGACCACGTGGGCTGAGCAAGGTGGAGAAGGCGTGGCTTCTTGAAGGAGGAATGACCAAAAGACAGGGACGTAAATATTGCGCCAGCGAAAAACCACAGCTATGCAGGACCGTCACTGCCAAAGCGTGCCCGGGATGCTGAGGTGCCCACAGGCCTGCAATCGAGAAGAAAGTTCTTTGTCTGTGCCTCCACGGACCCCCGAGCCCCACCCCTGAGAATTCGAACAGGCAGGTCTGGGACCAGACCCAGGAATCTGTCGCATTAGTAGGCTCCCCGGTGACCTAGGCTGGGACCGTTACACGACCCAGGGGGAGTTCACCGCCTCCCAGGCCCCCCATGCAGCCCAGCCCTCAGCTCTGCACTCAAACCAGCAGACAGCGGGAGGCTGCAGAGGCCCGGAGCCCGCTCCGACCCAACGCCCTATTAGTTTTGGGTGCATTTATCCAGTTTCCTGTGTCCATTTCCTCGTCTGTAAGGCAGGTGCGTCCCTGTTGGCTGCACCAGCTCTCGGGGTCAGGTGTGTGTGTGTGTGTGTGTGTGTGTGTGCGCACACAGGTTGTGTGGGTGTGCACGTGGTCCTCTCTGGGCCTCAGTGTCTTCACGGCAATGGGATAAGGCTGCTGTGAGAACTGATGGGTTAAATAGACCTCAAATCCTGAGACCAGAGCTCGGGCCAGAGTGAGCTTTAAATACTATTATCACCTCCCTCGGGGGAGACGGCGACCCCCCAGGCTGGCCCGAGGTGGGCTGTGTCAGGACTGGGAGAAGACCCCCCCGCTCAGGACCTCCGGGTTCCCAGCATGAAGGTCAACAGCGGCGGAGTGGCTGAGGCCGGAGTCCCAGGGCCTGTCGGTCCCAGGCGTGCAGGGGACCTGGGCTTCAGGGCACGGGGGCCCTGCTCCCCTCTGTAGGCTCGGACTGACAAGGCTGGTCCTTCCCCAGCTGAGGGGCGAGGCAGAGCCTGGAGTCTTGAGTTCTCCGGGGTCCACACCGCCTCCAGGCAGCTGCCTCTGGACGTGTCGGGAGGGGGCTGGGAAGAGAGGGGACGGAATTCCGTCATGGCTCAGCGGGTTAAGAACCCGACTAGTATCCATGAGGTTGCAGGTTCGATCCCTGGGCTCGCTCAGTGGGTTAAGGATCCGGTGTTGCTGTGAGCTGTGGTGTAGGTTGCAGACACGGCTCGGATCCCGAGTTGCTGTGGCTGCGGTGTAGGTCGGCAGCTGCAGCTCAGATTAGACCCCTAGCCTGGGAACCTCCATATGCTGCGGGTGTGGCCCCCCAAAAATAATAATAATAATTTTTTACAAAGAGTCAGGAGAGTGGAGGACCTGAGCGTGTCTGCTGCCTGTGTGCCCACGTGAACACAAGTGTGGTGCCACTCATGTGAATCTAGGTGTATGGACATGTGTGTGTGTGTGTGTGTGTGTTTATGTAACTGTGAACCCAGGTCACATGGCTACAGACGACAGAAAGCGGGGTCCGTGCGAACACGTGTGCGTGTTGGCTCTGCCTGGGACTACACTGCCTCGGGGTGGCTGACGCTGTGTGTGTGAGTCCTTGCGACCTTGCAGCTGTGTGTGAGGCCACAGCCCGAGGCTCGTGACCCTGAGTCCAAGCACACCCAACACACGCACCAGCCCAGGGCGGGTGGCCCCGGGAAGCGCGGCTGGCCCCTCGGCAGCCCCCCACCCACCGGGTCCCCTCTGCCCCCCCGTCCCCCGCAGTGCAGCCGCAACGGGACCACCTGCAGCTTCCGGACCTTCAGCAGCGCCACCCAGGCCGTGACGGAGTGGTACACCCTGCAGGCCACTAACATCTTCGCGCAGGTTCCGAACAAGGAGCTGGTGGCCATGGGCTACCCTGCCGAGCGGATGATCCTGGCTTGCCTGTTCGGGGCCGAGCCCTGCAACTACAGGTGAGAGCTGCCCAGGTCCCACCCCCCCCGGGGGGCTGCCGGGGCCCCCATCCCAGCTCTGCCACTCCCGTCTACACCGCAGCTGTCTGTCTGTGCCTTGGTGTCGCCCATGGGGTTTCCTGGACACAGAGGCTGAGACAAGGACACGCCGAAGCCCACGATGTACAAAGGGGATCACTTTAGGAAAAGTCAGGGGCCCCCAGCAGCCCCCCACTGGCCACGTGTCACCCCTGGGAGATTGGGGCAGGGTCTCCCAACGTCCCAGGCACAGGGAGCAGGAGAAGCGGCCGTTACGGGCTGTTAGCCTCCACCACGGGCAGCTGGGCATTGGGTGGGCGCCCCCTGCATCCACTGTCCTCGGTGCCCCCAGGCGGGACAGTGGCGGGATGAGGCTCGAAGACCGGGTCCTCCTGGAAATGGTCCGTACATCACCTCCTTCCTCTCCGTCCGTCCAGACCCCAGGCCGAGAGTCAGGCTCTGTCCCAAGCTTGGGGCTACCGTCGGGGCCTGCAGGCTCCCCTGGCGCCTCATGTGGGAAGCGAGGCCAGTCGTACACACAGATTCATTTTCTTAAGTTCTCACTCGAGAGGTCGGATACAGTTGCAGTAGAACCTCACAGCTTATCCACATTCCTTTTTTTTTTTGCCTTTTTTGTCATTTTAGGGCCACACCCGCGGCATGTGGAGATTCCCAGGCTAGGGGTCTAATTGGAGCTGTAGCCACCGACCTACGCCGCAGCCACAGCAACACAGGATCCAAGCCACGTCTGCGACCTACACCACAGCTCACGGCAATGCCGGATCGTTAACCCAATGAGCAAGGCCAGGGATCGAACCCGCAACCTCATGGTTCCTAGTCGGATTCGTTAACCACTGCACCACGACGGGAACTCCACAGCTTATCCACATTCTAAACATAATTATTTGCATCTCCCACCCATCCCGCTCCCTCCCCTTTCCCCTTGGCCGACCACAGATCCTTTCCCCATGGCCGTGAGTTTGTCTGTTTTCTTTTCTGTAGATAAGTTCATTTGTGCCGTATTTTAGATTCCACGTATAAGTGACATCCTGTGTATCTGTCGTTCTCTTTCTGAGTTGCTTCACTTAGTAGGAGAATCTCTGGTTACATCCATGTTGCTGCAAATGGCATTATTTCGTTCTTTTTCATGGCTGAGTAGTATTCCACTGCGTATGTGTACCACATCTTCATAATCCGTTCATCTGTTGGTGGGGATCATGGTTGTTTCCATGTCTTGGCTATTGTGAACAGTGCTGCAATGAACACGTATCCTTCTGAATTATAGTTTTGGCTGGATAGATGCCCGGAAGCAGGATTGCTGGAATATAAGGTTGTCCTACGTTTAGTTTTCTGAGGAGCCTCCGTGTCGTTTCCCATAGTGATTGTACTGAGCCAGTTTCTCAACCTTGATATGGCTTCGTTTCCCTCCTCTAGAAAATAGGTGATGACAGCACCTGCTTTACAGGGTTATTTTGAATATTAAATGAGGTAATGCGCATGACAGGCTGACGAGGGCCGGACTCAGCACGGCTCTGGTTAAACCCACATTTCACAAGGGACACATTGTGCGATAAGGATGCTGACATTTGTTGAGCCCTTCCGGTATGGCTGTGGCTGTGGCACAGAAAGGTGCTATTCTCAGCACTTTCTGCGTATGAAGTCAGCTTAACCCCAGCAAGCCCGAGAGAAAGGTGCTGTTCCATCGCTTTATTTTATATGATGCAACCACGGCCCAGAGAGGGTAAGCAAGGTCTCCGAGGTCACACAGCTGGTGAGTGGCAGAGATGGCAGTCTGGGCCAGGTCCACCTGCGTCACTTCACCACCTCATCAGAGATCAAAACCATCATCTACCTGCCCCACCCACCCCTGCCGCCCCTCCCAGCCGCTTGGCACGGAAACCCTAGTCTCTCCCCCGTCTCCCTGCTCTCTCTCACTCTCAGAGCCAGCTGGTTACCTGCCTTCCTGAACCGGCCTCAGAGTCAGTGCCAGAGGACACGGGCCTCCCTCTGCGCTCCCCGCGCTGGGCGCCAGGCCCTCTGGCTCCCTCACTCTGTCTGCCCCGTCATGTGGAGCCAGTGCTCAGGACGCAGCAGGTGCAGTTTCAGGAACAGGCGAGCCCCGTACGGATCCCGGCCCCACGCCGCCAGGGGTGTGAGTGCCGGCTCCGTGTGTTGCTGGGCAGGCTACTCGCCTCTGTGCCTCAGTCTTTTCATCTGGAAAACGGGGCTGGTGAAGTGACCTCACAGGGCCGTTATGGGGATTAAATGTGTTAGCATAGTTAGCGTGTTTAGAACAGCACCTAGCACGTGGCAAGAACTATAGAAGCATTTTAAAAATAAACTGCTTCTCTCTCTCTCTCTTTTTTTTTTTTTTTGATTCTTAGGGCTGCCCTCGCGGCATATGGAGGTTCCCAGGCTAGGGGTCCAATCAGAGCTACAGCTGCCGGCCTACACTGCAGCCACAGCAACACAGGATCCGAGCTGCATCTGCGACCTACACCACAGCTCACGGCAATGCCAGATCCTTAACCCACTGAGCGAGGCTGGGGATCAAACCCACGTCCTCATGGACACTAGTCCATGGTTCGTTACCGCTGAGCCATAAAGGGGAACTCCATTCATTTCTTTTTTAAGCACTTCCTTCACGTTCCGATATCACAAGATGCTCCAATTTAGCATCAGTCATTTCTCCAAGGAGCTCCATTTCCTTTTCTTGGAGAATAGTGTTTACAAACCAAGATCTAGCCACTTATCATTGTTGCTGCTGTGGCCTCAGGAATCGGCCCGCCAGGTTTTGCCCTGCGAAGCCTCCACGCCCTACCACACAGTACCGCCTCAGTTATACTACTTCCTGCAAGGACGCCGGATTTCCCCGTCCTTTCTGGAGGCTCGCTGGTCTCTGTCTGCACACCCAGCCTCTGCTCCAGAGAAGGTGTTTGGAGGGAAACGCCCAGCTCTGGGGCAGCCTGTGCCGGGAGCAGCCTCTCCAAGTAAAGAACCTTATCAACAAGCAAATAGTTGGCAGGACTCAGAGTGCAGCTCAGGACAGGAGGGAAGCTGGCCTCGCCCTCCGGGGCTGTAGGTGTCCCACTGCTCCTGACGAACACCGTGTCCCCACGCCCCTGGGGTGGGGTCTCTCCCTCCAGAGCAGGTGCCTGCCTGGCTACAGCTGGTCCGACCCGCTCCATTCCTTTGCAGTGGCCGTAGCCCTGATCGCACACAGGACAGGGGCTCTCTCGGGCGCCCAGAGCTATTTCTGCCCCCGGGTGCCCTTTCTTCTCACCACCCCCACGAAAGCTCAGCTTGCTTATCCTTAAAGTCTCAGCTCAGGTCTCCTCTCCTCTCAGAACCCTTACCTGCCCCCCACCCCCACCCCCAGCTTATCTCTGTTGACTCTTACCGCATATTATAATTTATCCAACAAATATTTACTGAGTGTCAGCCTGGCGAGTGCTGTTCACTGTTCAGCGGGCTCGGCTCCCAGCCCTCAGCCCTTTCGGGCGGGAGCTGTTATTACCCTGGGGCTGCAGGTGAGGAAACAGGCACAGAGAGGTGCAGTAGCTTCTTGAAGGTCACCCAGCTTGTCAGTGACGGAGCCGGAACTCACATTCAGGCAGCCTGGCTCCCAGGCCTGAGCTCGTAGCTTCAAAGATCTTTCTCCTCCCAGGCAGACAGCTGCCTCTTCCCCAGATGATGCTCTAAAGCAAGAGGCAGCTGAGAAGCAACAAATAAAGCAAGAAGATGGAGTTCCCCTTGTGGCTCAGTGGTAATGGATCTGACTAGTGGCCCTGCTCCGTGGGTTAAGGACCCGGCGTTGCTGTGAGCTGGGGTGTAGGTCACAGACTCAACTCGGATCCCGAATTGCTGTGGCTGTGGTGAAGGCCGGCGGCTACAGCTCCTGTTAGACCCCTAGCCTGGGAACCTCCATATGCTGTGAGTGTGGCCCTAAAAACTTTTTTTTTTTTTTTTTGCTTTTTAGGGCCGCACTCGCGATTTAAGGAGGTTCCCAGGCTAGGGGTAGCATTGGAGCTGCAGCTGCCGGCCTATGTCAGAGCCACAGCAACACGGATCTGAGCTGCGTCTGTGACCTACACCACAGCTCACAGCAATGCCAGATCCTTAGCCCAGTGAGTGAAGCCAGGGATCGAACCCATGTCCTCATGGATACCAGTCGGGTTCACTAACCACTGAGCCACACAGGAACAGCTTAACTCACGCCTTCTGACCCTCCATCTCCAGCCTCTTCCCTCTTTACCTGAGTTCCCAAGGTTCCCAGCCAAGCCCACCTGCCCGGATTTTGCCAGCTCCTTGGAGCAAACACGCGTCCCTGTAAGCTGTATTAGCTCCCCGCAGCTGCTGTAACAAACGGCCAAAATTGGGCGGCTTAACACAACAGAATTGTATTCTTTCACAGAGGAGGCTAGAAGTCAGAAATCAAGGTGTTAGCAGGCCCAGGCTCCCTCCAAAAGCTCCCGGGGAGAAGTCTTTCTGGCCCCTTCTAGCATCTGCTGGGCTCAGCCTTCTGTAGAACGCCAGTCTCTGCCTCTATCCTCGCATGGCCGTCTCCTCTGTCTCTCCCTGTGTCTCTTGTAAGAACGCCTGTGGTTGGATTGAGGGTCCATGTGGATCCTCCAGGCTGATCTCAGGACCCTTAATTACCTCTGGAAAAACGCCTTTTGCGAATGAGGTCAGGGACCCGCAGGCCCCTGGGGTGCGGACGTGCACACAGCTTTGGGCAGGGTGTGTGTGTGGGGGCTCATTCATCTTATCCCACGAGTTCAAAGACCTTGTAGGTGAGACACATGAAAACTTCGGAGAACCCTTTTTTCCAAATTCATGGTTAAGCCAGAGAGCCTGGCTCCACCCCCCGAGAGACGCCCACCAACACTGTCACCCAAGGGAATCTGGGCATCTCCCTGGAGAGGGCCGGGGGACGGAGAGGATGACCCGTGGCTCAGCCCATCCTCCCGGCCGCTCCCCTCTGCCGGGAGCCCGGGCTGCAGTCAGGGCGGCCTCAGCCGGGGTGCGGCTGGGCCCTGCCCTCCAGCTGATGGTGTTTCTTCCAGGAATTTCACGCCCATCTTCCACCCCGATTATGGCAACTGTTACATCTTCAACTGGGGCGTGAAGGAGAAGGCCCTCCCTTCGGCCAACCCCGGAGCTGAGTTTGGTAAGTCTTTGTCCTGGGGTCCGAGCCCTGAGGCTTTAAATCCTCGTGGTAGGGTGGGCTGTGTGTGTGTGCGCGCACGCGCTGGGCCAGCTGCCTTGTCCGTATCCCGCCCCCAGCACTCATAAGTCCCTGGGGTGTTGACTGATGTGCCCATTTTATTGATGAGCAAAGCGAGGAAGCAGTCAGCTTAATGCCCAAGGAAGCACTCAGACTCGACTTGGATCCTGTGTGGCTGCGGCCGTGGTGTAGGCCGGCGGCTGCAGCTCCGATTCCACCTCTAGTCTGGGAAATTCCATATGCCGCAGGTGCGGCCCTAAAAGGCAAAAGCAATAAAAATAAAAAGGGACTCTCAAGAGCCGGGCCGGTACTGCAAAGGCAAATTCCGGGGCGAGGAGAGCATATGACCAAGATCCCAAGACCCCGTCGATGTTGGTCAGGGAAGGCTTCTGGAGGAAGCGGCACTCGGGCTGAGATCTCAGGGGTCAAAGGTGAGGTTAGAGGAGCATTCTAGAAGGCAGGAAGAGCATCACAAAGGCCCAGCCGCAGGAAGGAGCCGGCAGCTAAGGGGTGGCTGGAGAGAATGAGGACCCACGGGGCTCAAGGTGTGGCCGCCTGTGCTGTGCCCCCAGATCGGTCCCAAGGAGACCTGGCGGGTGGGCCAAAGGAACCCGGAGAGGGGACCGTGGCTGCTCGGCCCGGGATGGGGCCTTAGAGAGGCAGGAAGTCTGGCTTCTCCTAAAGTGGAGCCAGCTTCCTGCGCAAACCCGGGAGGTGCCCTTGGGGGAGGGGGGTCTTGGACACGTGGCTGGCGGGTCTCCCCTCAACCCCGGCTCTCGGCCCCATCTCGCCCTCAGGCCTGAAGCTGATCCTGGACATGGGCCAGAAAGACTACGTGCCTTTCCTTACGTCCACGGCCGGCGTCCGGCTGATGCTTCACGAGCAGAGGTCTTTCCCCTTTATCAGAGACGAGGGCATCTATGCCATGTCGGGGACGGAGACGTCCATCGGCGTGCTGGTGGTACGGTCGCAGCCCGAGGGCAGCCCCCCTTCCTAGTGCCGGCCTCCCGGGTACGCGGGGGCGGGGATCTGGGCCTCCCCAAGCCCTGGACACCCTCGCCAGGCCTTCGGGCTGGAATCCCCCTCCCAGTAGCCAGGCCTGGAGGGAAGCTGAATGCTGCCCCCCCGCCTCTGGCACCTGCTGAGAGCTCAACCCTCCAGCCCTCCATCCTCTCTCGGGCGGTGTCAGCATCTCCCCAGACCTGCATGCTTGATGGGAGGGGGAACAGAGGCTGCTTCCTGGGGGCGACCGGGGGCCCCCAGGAATAATCTCTCCGAAAACAGGACAAGCTGGAGCGCAAGGGCGAGCCCTACAGCCAGTGCACCGTGAACGGCTCCGACGTCCCCGTTCGAAACCTGTACAGGAATTACAGCGACTACATCACCACCTACTCCATCCAGGTGGGAAGACCATGCAGCCTCGTCGCCCCGGGGCCCCCGGCCGCATCTTCCCGGCCCGATGCCCGAGGCGGGCTCTGCCGGATCTCTGTGACCACAGGGTGCCCTGGGCGCTGGAGAGCCAGTCTAGTCCTGGTTCTCACCAGGGCCGGGGCTGGACACCTCTGGTCCCCACTCGGGCAGGTGTGACCTTGAAGATGCCCTGGGTGATGATAGGGCTGTCACTCTGGGGTCTCCCGTGTGTGTGTGTGTGTGTGCTTGCACACATGTGTATGTGCACACGTGTGTGTGCGTGTGCGGGTGTGCGCATGCATGTGTGTGTTAGGACTTTACAAGGATTACAATACCCTTTAATACCTTTCAATACCCCTATGAGGCAATAATATACTAACGATAGTTATTAATTATTGTTAGCAGGAGTTCCCTTCGTGGCTCAGTGGTTAACGAATCCGACTAAGAACCATGAGGTTGCGGGTTCGATCCCTGGCCTGGCTCAGTGGGTTAAGGCTCCGGTGTTGCCGTGAGCTGTGGTGTAGGTTGAAGACGCGGCTCGGATCCTGCGTGGCTGTGGCTGTGGTGTAGGCCGGCGGCTACAGCTCCTGTTAGACCCCTAGCCTGGGAACCTCCATATGCCGCGGGTGCGGCTCTACATAAAGGCAAAAAGACAAAAAAAAAAAATTATTGTTAGCATATATTAATACGCTAATGATAACATTTATTATATATTTGTTATAAGCATTTATCAATATACTATGAATAACAGGCTTATAAGGTGCTAGGCAGGCACGGTTCTAAGTGCCTCATTTCTGTATATTAAGTCATTTCATCCTCACAACAACCCTAAGATACAGATACTGCTATTAGGAATGATGAAATCGGGGATCCACAGAGTCCAAATGCCTCTTTGATGTACCTGGGAAGTCCCTCTTTGTATCTGGCCTCAGTCCCCCTTGCTGCAGCAGGGGGCGGGCACTGCCCTCTTGTCCTGATCTCCAAGGTCAGCCTGGGAGGCCTGGCCTCAGACCTGGCCCCAGGGGAGAGGACAGCCTGAGTCTTTGCACAGGTGACTGAGGTGGCCACTCGATGACATTTTTTCCCCCCAGCCCAGTCTGCCTAGCAGAAAAGGAAATTGAGGCATAACCAGGGGCGGCCCAGTGCCCGGCTCCGTGTCTGAGAGCCCGGAGCAGGGTGTGGTTTCGCCCTTTGCCTGAATCATGGAAACCCACCTGCGGAGGGTTTGCCCGCCTGCCTGCCCAACGCCATCCAGCAACCCCACGCACGCACACTCTGACCCTCTTGGGGTGGAGATCTCGGGGAATCTTTGGGCACAGATGGATGGAGAAGGCAGCCCAGGGAAGTGGGGAGCAC
The DNA here is from genome assembly GCA_004024745.2 of Catagonus wagneri. Lineage (NCBI taxonomy): Eukaryota > Metazoa > Chordata > Mammalia > Artiodactyla > Tayassuidae > Catagonus > Catagonus wagneri. The sequence continues at coordinate 340,544 of PVHT020000062.1, forward strand.
ACCTCACCGAGAAGGGGGCCCAGGAGACTTCAGTCCCGAAAGACCTCAGTTCTCCGGCCAGAGACCTTGGCAAAGACCCAGGCCCCCGGTCAGGCGCTCTGCCACCGGCTCCCTCTCCCCCACCCTAGGCTCAGTCGGGGTCCTGGAAAGAACCCCCACTGCCCACCCCCACGTCCTCCCGCAAGGAGCCCACAGCTTTGCCAGGGAGAACGAAGGGTGGGGTGCACTGGCCTGGGAAGCCGCAGGCAGTGGTGGAGTGGGAGAAAAGATGTGGGCACCCGCCCCCAGGGTGGGGCGGAGCTGGAGAGGTGGAGGGAGCCGCAAGGACCAGAGTCTTCCAGGGGCCAGACCTGGAAGCGGGGGTGGGGGGAGACCAGGCAGCAGAGAGAGGCCGGAGGAAGCGCTAGCTGGGGGCCCTGCGGCGGGCTGACCTCGCCACCACGGGAGTAAACTGAGGCGCGGAGGCTCGGGGCTGGACCCGGGAACACATAGCTCCTTTCCTTTTCTTTAAGAATTTTATTATTAATATTATTTTTTGGGGGGTGGTGGCGCACAGGATTCCTAACCCACGGTGCCGGGCCGGGGATCAAACCTGTGACCCAGCGCTGCAGAGACGCTGGCCATCCCGTTGCGCCACGGCGGGAGCTGCCATGCAGAACTCGTTTCCGAGTGGACTGAAACCGGGTCGGAATGACCTGACAGCCCGGCACCCAGTACTCATCCCCTGTAGAACCCCAGGGGCGCCCGGGTCCACTCTCCCCGCCCCCACGCAGGGGACAGTCTGCAGGCTGTCACTTCCTCCTTCATCCTGTCTGAGCGCTCGGGGATCCCGCTCCCCGGCTTCCTTCTGCTGTCTGCCTCCAGGAAGAGGAGCCCTGCACCAGCCCGTCTCCCCCTTTAAGAGTCTTTCCACGTGGCAAGAGCTATTTCCGAGTGACCTTCAGGGCTGGAACAAGCCGCCTGCCCCGTGTCATCGGTGGGGCCCCAGCCTCAGAGTCCTGGGGCCCGGCCCGAGTTCCTCTGCGGGGGGCCGGGAACAGAGAAGGACAGCGGCACCCCGAATGTGGGGCCAGCTCAGCACCGCTTCCCCGCAGCAGGGGCCCCCTGGGCCTGGGCGTCAAGCTCCCCGGGACCCCTCTCCCGTCAGGGGACCGGAATGGGGACATTGCCGCTCAGGTCTGCCTTCCTCTGTACCACCGCCCGCCCTCAGGCCTGTATTCGCTCCTGCTTCCAAGACCACGTGGTCCGTCACTGCCACTGCGGCCACTACCTGTACCCGCTGCCCCCCGGGGAGAAATACTGCAACAGCCAGGAGTTCCCGGACTGGGGTGAGTGGGGCGTCCCCCGGGACCGGTCCCCCAGGCAGCAGAGCGAGGCCCACGAAGGCTCCTCAGAGCCGAGGGAGCCTCAGGGCCATGCGCTCCAGTCCACAGCCCCTCCCCGACCCAGGGGAACCCAGCTCCCCTCTATTCGACTCCCCAAAGTGTACATTTGAAGCACGTGGGATCTGTCCCCGAGACCCGAAGCCACAAAGAACCCCGCGGGGCTCACAGCGAGCTGAGGTCCAGGCCCAGAGTCCAAACCCCCCAGCAGCAGAGAAAGCCGCACCACCTCTTCAGACTAAGAGAACGTGTGGGGGTTCCCAGTGTGGCTCCGCAGCTGCGAACCCGACTAGTATCTGTGAGGGCGCGGGTTCGATCCCCGGCCCTACTCAGTGGGTTCAGGATCCGGCCTTGCCGTGAGCTGTGTAGGTGTAGGTCGCAGACACGGCTCGGATCCCACGTTACTGTGGCTGTGGTGTAGACTGCCGGAAGAAAGAAAGGAAGGAAGGAAGGGGAAAATGTGTGGACAAGAGGGAAAGCTTTATCCCTTTCACACGTGACTCCATCGCCTGGGCCCCCCGCCAGGATCGGGGTAACGAGCCCCAGGGAAAGCTGCTCTGATCCTGCTGAGCCGCAGCCGTGATGTTTGGGGGAAGAATCCTCCAGACCAGGCTGGGGCGAAATGACTAGAGCTGGGGTCGGGGGATGGTGCCTGAGGCTCAAAGCGGAAAACCCGCTCGGAGTCTCTCACCGCCCCCACCCCTCCGGTTCAGCCTATTGCTACTCAGCCCTGCGCATGAGCCTGGCCCAGAGGGAGACCTGCATTGACGTCTGCAAGGAGTCCTGCAAGTGAGTCCCGGCCTGGAGCCGCAGGTGGGTGGTGGGTGGCAGGTGGAAGGCGGGGCAGGCAGGGACAGCCATCGGCTGCCTTCTCTCTTCCAGCGACACCCAGTACAAGATGACCATATCCATGGCTGATTGGCCTTCTGAGTCCTCCGAGGTGAGTCCGTGCGGTGGCCAAGCTCCTGGCTGGACGCCCTACATCTGGGCGTAGGTCTGCGGGCTGTCTGGAACCTTAGAAAAGAGGTCCTGGAGGAGTTCTTGTCATGGCTCAGCGGTTAACGAACCCGACTAGTATCCATGATGGACGCAGGTTCGATCCCTGGCCTCGCTCAGTGGATTAAGGATCCGGCGTGGCTGTGGCTGGAGGCTAGAGCCCAGGACTGGGGGAAGGGATACACTGCAGTCACGTTTTGCTTTTTTTTTTTTTTTTCACCTGCCTCTTGCATTCCAGGACTGGATTTTCCATGTCTTGTCTGAGGAGCGGGACCAAAGCACCAATATCACCTTGAGCAGGTGAGGTTAGAGTCTGGCCAGGCCGGGCGGGACAGCAGAAAAGAGAAGGACCCAGGGCCTTAGGTAGGATACTCAGACACCTTCTCACACTGGCCAGATCCAGAAGAAGCGAGACTAAAGGAGGAAGTGCTGGGAGCGAGAGGCCAGCCGAGGAGGCTCAGAGCCTACCGCTTCCTATACAGCAGCCTATTCTTCCATCTGTCACCTGTTCGTCTACCATCCCGGCCTCCAATCCTTGCATCTGTGCCCCCCCTCCACCCATCCACCCATCATCCATCACCCATCCTTCCGTCTTCTTCCCATCCACCCATCATCCATCACCCATCCTTCCGTCTTCTTCCCATCCACCCATCACCCATCCTTCCGTCTTCTTCCCATCCACCCATCACCCATCCTTCCGTCTTCTTCCCATCCACCCATCACCCATCCTTCCGTCTTCTTCCCAT
>PVHT020000062.1:344667-359765 GCA_004024745.2 Catagonus wagneri
GTGTGTGTGTGTGTGTCTGTCTGTCTTGGGAAGAGGGCACCAGCCCCCTTGCTGCCTCCTACAGGCAGGGAATCGTCAAGCTCAATATCTACTTCCAAGAATTCAACTACCGCACCATTGAGGAGTCAGCGGCCAATAACGTGAGTCTGGGGGCTCCCGCCACCCCAGCCTGCCTGTAGCCCCCTCACCCCGCACCCTGACAGTGGGGAAGGGTCCTGAGCCCAACAGAGGACTTGGAAGGTCCCTTAAGCTGCCCCAGTTCACCTGCCTGGGCCGAGACTGTCACCCTTTCCCCACCTTCTCGGCCAGGGGAGTGGGTGAGGCTTGGCCCGAGCGCCCCCGCCGGGCCCCAGCCAGGCCCTCAGCCCCCCTGCTCCCCACAGATCGTCTGGCTGCTCTCGAATCTCGGCGGCCAGTTCGGCTTCTGGATGGGGGGCTCGGTGCTGTGCCTCATCGAATTCGGAGAGATCGTCATCGACTTCGTGTGGATCACCATCATCCGGCTGGTGGCCCTCGCCAAGAGCCTGCGGCAGAGGCGGGCCCGGGCTCGCTACGCCGGCCCGCCGCCCACCGTGGCCGAGCTGGTGGAGGCGCATGCCAACCTCGGCTTCCAGCCGGACCCGCCTGCGCCGTCCCTCCTGCGCGAGCAGGCCCCGCCCACCCCCGAGCAGGCCCCGCCCATCCCCGGCACCCCGCCCCCCAACTACGACTCCCTGCGTCTGCAACCCCTGGACGTCATTGAGTCTGACAGCGAGGGCGATGCCGTCTAGACCCTGCCCATTTCAGGAGGCCCAAGGATTCGGACCCGAGCAGCTGAGATCGCAGCTCACCCTTGGGAGGCCCTCCCTGCTGCCCCTGGGCCGGAAGGGTGGGCGTCCGAGGCCAGAGTCCGGCTCCCTCGGCGGAAAGGCCAGCAGTTCCTGGCCAGTCCCAGGCCGAGGGTTCTGTGGGGTCACGGTGCTGGTATAGATGTGGGAATTGTGTTCCTGTCGGTACCCCCAACCTGACCGGACCCTCGGCCTGGGATGCCCCTCGCCGGGTTCCGGGACCCCCTCCAGCCACTCTCTGCCCCGATCTGAACAGGCGGTCGTGCCATTCCTTCTGTCCCCAGAATCAGCATTCTTTTCCCTCCTGGCCTCGGCTGACCCAGGTTTCTCGAGGGCAGCAGTGGTGGAGAACACGAACACCAGGCCTCGGAGGCCCTGCCAGGTGGCACACGTTTTGTTCTAGAAAATAAAAGTAGAGAACACAGAGTCCGGCTTTGTTCTTTGTCCAGCTGGGCAGCCCTGATGCATCTCTGCAAGTGAGAGGGCGTCTGCACTGACTTGAGAGCAGGGGCCTGGGCAAGGAAAGGCCCCAGATGGTGACTTTTAAAGTTTCTTTCAAGTTGTCTCTGAAACGGTGGCCTTAGGACCTTTTCACTGTCATCCAACTTATTTCTTTGGGTTGCAAGAACGGAGAGAAGGAGGTGGGGTAGGAGAAACAAGCGACCCCGGGCAGGCTGTCCTTACACCCCGACAGCAAAGGGCCACCTGCAACTCTAAGTTACCGTCCCCAGCTCAGCAAACCCACCCACCAGACAGCACCTCTTTTCCAGCTGCCTCTGCAAGTTCCCAGACCGACTCTCACTGGTTACTGAGTGGGTCACGTGCCTTTCTCTGAACCAATCAGTGTGCCTGGCTGGTAGGCTGCTGGGATTGGTCAGACTCTGCCCATAGCTGAAGTCACGTGGTCCTCCGCGGAATCACGTGGTCTGAGGGGTGGTGGGGATAGGTTCCCAGGGGTGGCGACTCGGTTCCCAGCGGTGGTCGGGGTGGTCGGGACAGGGTTCGCAGGGGTGGCCAGCAAAAAGGAAGCCACCAAGTTTATTTAAATATTAGATAAATTAACTTCCCAGTAGACACACATACGCTGTAATATTGTGCTAATAAATCATTGTTTTTCTGAAATACAAATTTAACTGAACTTCCTGTTTTATTAATGGCTAAACATGGCAACCCTAATGGCTTTCCAAAGAGAGACTGGGGAGCCATTAGCAAAGAATGAGGAGTTTCCGCTGTGGCGCAATGGAATGTTTGAGTCTTGGCCAGTGCCCTGACGCAGGTTTGCTCCCTGGCCAGCACAGTGGGTTAAGGGTCCCGCATTGCCACAGCTGTGTGGTGGAGGTGGCCACTGTCGCTCAGGCCTGATCCTAGGAACTCCATATGCCAGGGGGTGGCCCAAGAAGAAAATAAGGAAGAAAAAAAAAAAGGAATGGGGTCTGGCAGCTGCAGGCAGTTAACCACTGCAGGTCTGCTGTCACCTGCCAGCCCTGGTGGTGAAAAGAGCTGTGGCTTGAAAGCCTGGGCATCTGCGGACCCCAGACACCTGCCACTGCAGCCAAAGGCAGCACTGCTAGGGACTGAGTGGGGAGGGTCTGGGGGAAGCTGGGTTTCCCAGCTCAGGGCCCCTACAGTCTGCAGGCTGGAGTCAATAGTGACTAGTTATCAACAGTGAGTAGTTAAACACTTAACTACCGTGACTAGGACTATTCTTATTAGTGGTGGACATTGTTGTCACTACTCTATTATCATTTGTTGTTTTTTAAACAATGGCTACATTGTATCAAACACTGACCACATGCCAGGCACCAGGCCAAGTACTTCATCAGTCTTATTTCATTGAATTCTCATAACCACTGAGAAGTTGGTCAAGTAAATAAATTGAGGCTTGGCGAGGTAAAGGAAGGTTCTAGACTATATCGTTAGTCTAAGGAGTGACACAGGGTGAGTCTCCAGCCTCAGCCTCTTGCTGCCAGGGGTCATAAGAATTACCAGTGCCTTAGCAGAGGCCAAGGCTTTCACATTTATTATCTCATCTGAGACTATGGGGCAGTGATTATTACCTACCTCCATTTGCCAGCATTTTGGTCCCGAGTCCATTTGAACTGACTTGTGCTAAAAAGGGAATTCATTGGTTCTTGTGATTATAAAGCCCAGGGATTTCAGGCATGGCTGGATCCAGGGGTTCACCTAGATCTGGTGGCTTCTCCAGCTAACTGGCTTTATTTTTTTCTGCTGTTGACATCCCTCTCAAACAGCTTCTCTCCACGTGCTACTCCCCACCCCCGCCTGGTCCCAGACTCCAATCCCTCAGATCAGTAGGAAGAAAGCTGTTCTGTCACAGCCTCCCAGCAAAAACTTGGAGAATGAGGCTCATTTGGATCAGCCTGGGCCACACGCTCCTTCTGAAACCGTCACTGTGACAGAATGGGAGCTGCTTCCTGGCCAGCCCTGGGCATATCTATGATGAGCAGCCCCTTAAGAAGCGTTTTGCTCAGAGACGTGTTGAAGCAGGAGCCGGAAGAAGCTTCTAGTCCCCGGAGCCGCTTGCAGATGGGAGACAGGGACCAGGCGAACAGGGACCAGGCTGTCGCCACCTCCCTAGGGGAGTATTGAGGGCCAGGGTGCCGATGGATAATGGCCCCAACTCTGCAAGCAGGCTCTGCATCAGGCAGTCAGGCTATCCTGTCACCTCCAGCTCTAGAGAAGGGCTGTCCTGGAACCCCATCAGAGACTGAAAAAATGAGGCCAGCAGGACCAGAACTGCCCGCCAAATGGCATTCTGTAATTCCCACCTCTACCCACAAAGGGAAGGCAGGTTAGAGATGCTGGGGGGGGGGCTATGAAATTAGCATATATTGTAGAATTAGCACCTGCCATTTGCCCCCCACTGTATCTCAATGGTTTTTCGAAAAACCCTATGAATTAGGCACTGTCATGACCCCTGTTTCTCAGATGAGGAAATGAGAGGCTCAGAGAGGCAAACGGCTTTTCCAGGGTCACACAGCTAGGAGGTCATGCAGCTGGGAATCAAGCCCCAAACCTGTCCCCTCAAAGCCCATTGGCTCCCAGCGACACTGGCACAGAGGTCCCAGCCACGAGGTTCCCCTTCGAGGCGGCAGTCTGCACCGTCCACGTTGCCGGCTCCCATCTCCAGGCGGGAGCCGGGCTGCCAGACCCCCGCCAGGGACTCTCTGTGACCCATCACTGAGAAACCAAAATGTTTTCCTAGGTATGGGTTTGGCCGCTGCCACTCTTTCAGGGCCAGCCGGACCAGTTCTAGAGATGTGGGGACAGAGGATGTGGCAATCCGCAGAGATCCAGACAGGGCCCCGGCAGCCTGGCGGGGCTGGTTCGCAGGTCTCGGTCGTGGCAGTGGCCCTTGGGAAGGCGGCACGAGCAGGCGGGAGTCGGTGGGGAGCTCAGGGCAGGGCTTCGCTTCCCCAGTGGAAGGGACAGAAGTGCCGCTCGGCCCCGCCCTCTCTGCTTCCTTCCTCCCTGAATACAGAGGGCACACCTGCAGCCGTGTAATGAGGCACCAGGCCCACGGGGGTAAGGTCAAGGTCACAGAAGCTGCAAGGTCCTGCTGTGGCTCAGCGGTAATGAACCGGACTGGCATCCGTGGGGACGCAGGTTCAATCCCTGGCCTCGCTCAGTGGGTTAAGGATCCGGCGTTGCCGCGAGCTGTGGTGTAGGTCGCAGACGAGGCTCGGATCCCATGTTGCTGTGGCTGTGGTGTAGGCCGGCAGCAGCAGCTCTGATTCGACCCCTAGCCTGGAAACTTCCATATGCCCTAAAAAAGACAAAAAAAAGAAAAAAAAGAAAAAAAAATCACAGGGGCTGGTCCTGACCCAGTCCAGCCCCAAATCAGTGCCCACAGCCACAACCATCTGCCTTTCTGTTACTGAGAAAAATCAATTCCTCTTGGTTTAAAGCACTCAAATCACGTTATTCTGTTACTTACAGGCAGGTACGATCTTAACCTACATCATCCATGGGTCTTAAAAAAGGAGCCAGGAAAAGCCGAAGTCCTGACCGCGGCGAGCAGGACCCCCCTCTGACACACCTCCTGCTTCCCGCTTCCGCTGCTGACCTTGGATGTGCCGGGGCCCAGTGCACTGCGCCCTCCATCTGGACACTCCTCGGCTCTCATCCGTTAGGTCCCGGGGTTGCCTGCCCGGCTTTTCTGAGGCCACCATCACCTGACGCCCTCTTTGTCCCCAGCACTAACATCTGGGCTGTTCCCTGGGCCTGCCCGCTCCCTCCCTCCCTTTGCGACGGACCCCAGTGAGGCTGCTAAATATCCCCTTTCCTGCCCAAGCCCCAGTGTAGACAGCACGGCTCAGGGGAAGCCCCCAAAGATTCATGGAGGAAACAAGGAGAAAAAAAAAACAGCTTTCTCTCATTTTACCATATTTATTCATTGCATTTTTAAGATCAGATCATTAAAAAAAAAATCATTGGAAAATTCCTCTCTAATAAATAACACACTTCCACTTTATAACCCCCCCCCTTTTTTTGATTATACAAATAAACCAAGGCTTTTTGAAAGAAATTCTGCCTAAGCCCAGGCAGGTTTGCAGAGCCAATCCGTTCTGGAGAGTTCCGTAGCCCCGGCCCTCCAGCCGGCCGGCGCGTGGGGGTCAGTAGTCCACGCCCCGCATGGCGGCCACCGTGGCGGCGAGGCGGCGGGGCAGGCCTTTGCTGATCTGCCTGTACTCCTCGGGCCTGGTCTTCAGCAGCAGCGCGATGGTCTGCAGGCTGCGGGACGGCTGCAGGCCCAGGGCGTCCATCACGTTAATCAGGTAGTCTGCGGGGGGACAGACTCAAGGTCACGCGGACAGGTCCCCGGGGGCCTCCGCCCAGGAAGAAAGAAGACGTCCCCTGTCCCAGGCCACCCACCCTCCCCACCGCCCCCGTGCCGGCTGCCGGATCGGCCCTCAGCCCCGCCGGCCTTCACTCTGAGGGTTTTTCCGAGGAGGTCACACCTGACTTGGGTGCTTGGCCCAGGTCCAGGAATTCTAATTCCTTTTTTTTTTTTGTCTTTTTGCCTTTATGTAGAGCTGCACTCGCCGCATGTGGAGGGTCCCAGGCTAGGGGTCTAACAGGAGCTAAACCGCCAGCCTTTGCCACAGCCACAGCCACGCAGGATCCGAGCCGCGTCTGCGACCTACACCACAGCTCACGGCAACGCCGGATCCTTAACCCACTGAGCAAGGCCAGGGATTGAACCCGCAACCTCATGGTTCCTACTCGGATTCGTTAACCACTGAGCCACAATGGGAACTCCTCCAAGCAGCCCCCATTCTAACTGGCAGGCAGGCTCGGGCTTCCGAGCTCAGGGTGACCCCAGCGACTCCTTGGACCTCTCAAGTCTCTGCTTTCACCGTGGGCGCAGTTACCACCCCTCGGGCGGTGCTGCGGGGGTGGGGGTGGGGGACACAGCCCAGGAACGCTGGAAATGACACAGATGATAGATAAACGGGCTGCGCCTCCGCTCCTCCTTCCTGGGGGGCACCCAGGGCGGGGGGGCCCTCCTTCTTCCTGCTCTGAAGGACTGGGAGCCGCACCGCCCGGCGGGTCCCTCCTGACCTTCCGATCACTGCCCGCGTCACCCCCTCGGCTGCAGCCCCAGGCGTAGCTCCTTCATGCCTGTGTCTGCCTCTCGGGGCCCGGCGCCGGCAGAACCGCAGCAGGTGCCTGCGCCGCCCCGGCTGGCGGACTCGCAGGACGGGCGCCGCCACCCAGTCAGGCACCTGTTTCCGGCACGAGGTCACCCCGAGCTGGGAGCTCCCCTCGACCGTGAGCCAGGACCAGGAGCCACCGTGACATCTCTTGTTTAGCCAGCAAGAGCGTTTGGGGGTTAGTTTTAGTTTAACGCTCTTTTTTTTTTCTTTTGTGGCCGTGCCCGTGGCACGTGTAAGTTCCTGGGTCGGGGGTCCAAACGGGACCTCGGGGGCGACGCTGCCAGATCCGCGACCGGCTGCCTCACAAGGGAACTCCTCGCTTTCACGCCCGAGTGCCTTTAAGACAGGAAGGTGCTGCCACAGACCTCACGGCTCCCTATCGTGTCACCACCAGGCAGCGTAAGCTCAGGGGGCGCCTAAGCCTCTCTTTTCTGCTCCATCTCCTAGCAGGACGGCTGGCCCCTCACAGACGCTCGGTCAGTGCCAAGGGAACAGATGGATCTGGACGGGGAGCTGCCGGGGAGGGAGACAGGCTGTGGACCCGTGAACTCCGGGGGCGCCCCCCAGTCTCACTCCCTTAGTCGGGGCTGGTTCTCTCCCCAGCGCTCCCGAGACCAGCCATGACGTCTTCATCTCTAACTGCCGACAGCGGACCGCGAATCCCCGCGCAGGGAGCGGGGACAGCTGGGTTCCAGGCCCGGCTCCACTGCTCGCTGCTCTGGGACCCGGGAGAAGCCCCTTGCTTCTATTTCTTCCGCCAAACAAGAGGCTGGCTTGGCTGGGTCCCCAGGGGGCTGATCTTTAAGGCTCCCACCGCTCTCTTCCTTGGCTGCTCCGAGCGCCACAGAACAGGAAGTCAATGGAATGACATCAAGAAGCTGGGGTGCCCCCCCGGCCTGACGTCTGAGCACCCTGACCTCAGATCACCCGGCAGCGTCACCTCCAGGGATGTGCGCCAGCGGGAGCAGGTGGGCACACGCCTCCCTGACCTGGGCCCCCCGGACCCGGGCCTTGTGAGGCAACTGCTCGGTGGCCCCGGTTCCTCATCAGTATGAAGGCAGGAGCACCGACCTCGCAGGGGACTTTTGAAGGTTGCACAGGACAGTGGGCGTGAGGGCTCGCTCAGCACCTCCATGCCTGCTGCGCGGGAAGAGCTCAATCAGAGTCAGTCTGCATGCTGATTACAGCGACGAGCAGACTTCCCTCAGCCCAGCCCGTCATCTCAGGGGCGCCCTTAATGGCCCTCAGCCGCGGCAGCTGTCGGACACTTGACAGATGTGACTTCTGTCAAGACACTGCCGCAGAGGCTTCATCCAGGCTTATCACGTCTGGATCCGGGCGGGGGCGGGGCGGGGCTGGAGAGTCTGTGCTTTTTGGGGCCACGCCCACAGGAGCTCCCAGGCCAGGGACTGAACCCGCACCACGGCAGTGACAAGGCTAGATCCTTAACCAGCTGAGCCACCGGGGAGCTCCACGATGCTTCACAGACACGCCCAGGGCCCAAGTTAAAAGGGGACGAGGGTTGGTGGGGGGCGACCTTCCTGGAGGGGAAGGGGCCTGAGAGACGCGACCGGCCAGAGCCGGCCGTCCCGAAGGGACTCACCGATGTCGGTGGCCAGCTGCTTGGTGGAGTGCGGGCTGAGCTCGGGGATCTGCAGGATCGCGTCGCAGTAGGTCTGCATGGTGGCCCTGGCGATGGAGCCCAGCCAGCTGTCGGCCATGTTGTCCAGCTCAGGCAGCTCGTCCCCTGGGAAAGGAGAGCCGGTCACCGGCAAGACAAGACCCGGTCGGGAAAAACCTGCCCCCGACAGCATCCACGGTGCCCTTCGGGGTGACCGGGCCCAGGGAAGGGGCCACACGGCCCTCAGAGCCACAGTCTCGCTGGGAAGCACAGGACACGGAGGACAGTCGCCTCCCAGGCCGACCTGGCCTGACTCAGGACAGTGACAGCTCAGAGAGGAACGCCACCTCTCGAGTGTGGGGCCCAGGGCAGCCACGCGGGCCCGGAGTCCCGCGGACAGAGCGGGCGGGGGGGCGGCTGACCGGTCCCCCCACAGGGGACAGCGGCCACGGTCAAGACACAGGCAGCAAACAGAACGGAGACCTGGCCTCGAGACCAGCTCTGCCACCGAGGAGCTGGGTGCTGCCTGACCTCTCAGAGACAACCCCGGTGACACGGGGATTCCGTCAGCCTGCTATTATTTAAGTGCGTTCAGGTCACTTCATTGGCAGAAGACTTGAATAACCAATAAACAGACTTTCCATTGAATAGACTTGAATAGGTATATATATATATATATATACATATATAGATGACTGGGTCGCTTTGCTGCACGGCAGAAACTGACAGAACCTTGCAGATCAACTATAACAAAAATCTTAAAGATTTTTTGACATATTATCTCAAGTGTGCTGTTTACACGGAAAGATTCTTCTTTTCGCCTGGTTAAGTTCCCTTTTTGAGCTGTCAAAGCCCAGAGGAAAGCTGCACGGCTTCCTCGGTAGGGACGTGGCTTTGTTACTACGTGTCTGACAGCTTCCTCTGCGGGCGTGTCAGGGCTGTTACCGGACACGGACGGGCGGCTGACTGTTACACGTTCACTGCGAAGTCCACGTCAACACAAAGAACCCCTTAGCCCCACTCATCATCTTTTCCTTTGGTTCAGCCTCATCGAAGAGCGATGCAGTCGGCTTGTTCCCTTGTTGTCTGCATTTACATGAGATGGCTTTTCGCAAGCCTGTATTTTTAACCTTTCGGTGTGATTTTAACTTTCAGTGCAGCACCATCCCCTGAGCTGCTGGATCCTTTACACACCAATGACTTTTCTGTCCTCTCAGCCTCACTAGGAAGGCCTAGCCAGCCCAGTGGTAGGGATGGGATGATGTCTGATCAGAAAGCATGCGACCCCTGTTCAAATCTGTCAGCCCCAGATAATGAGAAAAAGGAACGCTTTTTTTTTTGGTCTTTTTGCCTTATCTAGAGCCGCACCCGTGGCATATGGAGGTTCCCAGGCTAGGGGTCTAACAGGAGCTATAGCCGCCAGCCTTCGCCACAGCCACAGCAACGTGGGATCCAAGCCACGTCTGCAACCTACACCAAAGCTCATGGCAACGCTGGATCCTTAACCCACTGAGCAAGGCCAGGGATCGAACCTGCAACCTCATGGTTCCTAGTTGGATTCGTTAACCACTGAGCCACGAAGGGAGCTCCAGAAACACTTTCAACTTACTGTATTTTTTACATCATCAGCTTAGAGCTCCACGCGCCTCGGGGAGCTGGGAGCTCATGACAGACAGAGGCATCTGGACAGAAAGTGCTAACCTCTGTGCTGGAGAGTTTATTTTTTATTTTTATTTGTCTTTTTGCCTTATCTAAGCCGCACCCGCGGCACATGGAGGTTCCCAGGCTAGGGGTCTAACAGGAGATGTAGCCGCCGGCCTTCGCCACAGCCACAGCAACGCGGGATCCGAGCCGCATCTGCAACCTACACCACAGCTCACGACAACGCCAGATCCTTAACCTACTGAGTGAGGCCAGGGATTGAACCCGCAACCTCATGGTTCCTAGTCAGATTCGTTAACCACTGAGCCAAGACGGGAACTCCTGGAGAGTTTATTTTTTGTCCTGACAAGAAAAACTGTTTTTTTTGGGGGGGGGAGCAGAGAGCGCCAGCGAGCACCTGACGGGCCCCCTGCCCTCACCTCCCAGCTGAGGGTGCGGGGGCAGCTCGCCCAGGGCAGCTATGCACACAGCGAGTCAAGGCTAGCCCTAACTTGCTGTCCCGCAGAAGCTCCTCGGAGGGCGCAGTCAGCGAGCCTGGTCCCTCCCAGTCACCTCGGGGCACTGTGACAGCTGCTTGGGTGTGTGTGTGGACGTGTGTGCCATCACCGGAGAGCCCGGCGCCCCCTCCCCCGCAGGCCCCTCTCACCTTGCTCAGGGGGGAAGGGCAGCTTTCCAGCGTGCAAGGCCAGCTCCAAGGCCGAGTCCTCTTGAGTCACGAATGGTTCAAGGTTCAGGGGCAGCGACATGACATACTGTCCAATCTGAAACACGAGAAAGCACTTTCAGCCCAACAGCGACCGCACGTGGCGGGGGGGTTATTTCACGCATGTGAAGGCCAACAGCAGGGAAAGCCGTGTGGATTCGCGGCAGCCCCCGGTCTGGGCTCTGCACCGTGGGGTGGGATCGCTAGGCCACGCCTGGAAAGAAAATGCGCAGCAGCTTGCACGCAGATCACAATTTCATCCTTCCTGCTAACGGGCTCACTGTTTTTGGATGCAGGCTCCAGTGCAAATGAGTCGAGGAGGAGTTCCCGCTGTGGCACCGTGGGTCAAGACTCTGACCGCAGCAGCTCCGGTCGCTGCGGAGGCGCGGGTTCCAGTTCCGGCTGGGCACGCTGAGTTTCAGTTAAAGGATCCAGTTGCCACAGCTGCAGCTCAGATTCGGTCCCTGGCCTGGGGAATTTCCATATGCTACAGGTTCGGCCATAGGAAAAAAAAAAAGGTAATGTACACCAAAGTGCTTTGTAAAATTTAAAGTACTTGTGTAAATATAAGTTTTTATGACCACCCGCAGATGAAAAACCACTAAGATGCTAATGTCAAATGCACGGTCAGGGAAGAACTCCAGTCCTGTCTTTCGGATTTGGACCTGTGTCTCTCCCTTCTAGCTGATTTAAGCAAGAGAAAGAAGGAATTTTGTTGGGGGTAAAAAATAGCAGTGAATAATTATAAATCAATCTGGGGGGAAAACCATATTGTTTTCATAACTCGAGGTAATAAAGCTCCTTGGCTGGTGAGGACTTGCCAAGGCAGGGCTCCAAGGCAGGTGGGGCGAACCCCCAGGTTACTCGGTGTTCGTCACGTGTTTGTCAGAAACATGTGGTTGTCATCATGGGGACATTTTACACAACTGTTTCTGTTACAACTCACAACTGTTTAGTATTTTAAGATAAAGGTAATGTTTCAAAATGAGGTGGATTTGGGGGTTAGGACAATGTATAACTGGGTTATGACCAAAAAATATACACATGTATTGGAGCTGCCGTTGCGGCTCAGTGGAAACGAATCCGTGAATCTGTGTTCAGACGTCAAGGCAGAGACTCCCCGAATCTCCCAGCCCAGAAGACTACAGCACGATTACACGCTCATTTCCAGACACTGAATGTGGTCCACCGTGCTAACCAGAAAATTCTTAGTTTGGGAGTTCCCTTCATGGCTCAGCGGTTAACAAACCCAACTAGTATCCATAAGGACGCAGGTTCGATCCCTGGCCTCGCTCAGCGGCTTGGGATCCGCCGTTGCTGTGAGCTGTGGTGTAGGTCACAGGCTCAGCTTGGATCCCGAGTTGCTGTGGCTGTGGTGTAGGCCAGCAGCTGTAGCTCAGATTCAACCCCGAGCCTGGGAACCTCCATATGCCGCAGGTACGACCCTAAAAAAAAGACCAAAAAAAAAAAAAAACAAAATTATTAGTTTGGTCTCCTTTTAAATAGGTACACAGAGGGTAAAATAAATTAAATCAACATTTTCCCTTTCATTGACTTAGCCCCGTCTTTCACTCAAACTAGACAAGGGGTCACTTAACGCACTAATCACAGCCACGGTATGTTTCAGCCTGAAACGGCCACAAATCCATCACTTCTCCCCAAGCCGGAAGAAGAGAAGGATGCTGACTGCTAGGGTGACAATATCTCTGCTCTAATTTCACCCGGCAGCCCTTCCCGAGTAGCCATTCCGTGCGGGGACCACTGACATCTCCCTGTGTCTGGGAGCCCTTTCGACTGTGGCCATGACCTCTCGGCTAAAGCCACAGGCCCAGCTTCACTGGAAACGAAGGATCGCCCCCACTCTGCCTTGCGCCTCTGCTGACTTACTCCTTCCAAAGCATCTTCTCCCATTCTGTCCCCTCACAACACCCACACATCTCTGCGCAGGTGGCGGCATTCGCCGGCAGGGCAAGGCGACAGGTACAAAACTGCAGTAAGCTGACACCTCGGACTTCAGCTTACCGGCCTCAGATCGCGCGTCCCAAGGAGACGCCACGACATCGGGCCTCTCTCAAGGGTTCTAAGTTCTCGGAAATCCACGTGGGAAGGGTGCTTGCCATCGCACCTGCGGAGGCTTGCCTCCTATTCTCACATTTTCAATAAACGCTCCTAGCTATCCTGCCTGGTAAGTGCAGTGGCTCAGGAAAACAAGAAGACCTGAGGTCAGAAGGACCTGGGTTTGCGTTCTGGCTCTCCCCGCCGCGTGTGTGCGCTTGGGCAAGGGGCTCGCTCTGTCGGGGCCTCGGTTTCATCATCTCTGAAGTAAGGATGATCTCACGCTGACTTCAAAGGGCCGTGGCGAGGGTGAAATTAATAACGGGTGAGACGCACAGCAAGCGCCTGGCATCCCAACCCAGCAGCCCTGCCCACCCCCATCCCCCAGGGCCTTGGGGCTTTTGACTGTGAGACAAGGCTGCCACCAACTGACTCACGAAGTTGCTCTTCTGATAAAAACTCTATCTAGGCTGCGTGAGAGCCCAGCACTGTCCCTGCGCGCAGTGCGGGGTCAGTGCAAGCTCACTTCCAGAGTTCAGGTCATCAGCCCCCAGGCACAGCATCCACCCAGACGCTGAAGAGCCCTGGCAGGTTGAAAGGCCCCTGGCCTGGACATTCATCCTCGCCTTCCTTACTCCTCCCATTTCAGCTTCTCCCACATTTGTTTTTGTCTTTTCAGGGTCAGGGCCGCACCTGCAGCACATGGAGCTTCCCAGGCTAGGGGTCGAATTGGAGCTGCAGCTGCCGGCCTACACCACAGCCACAGCAACACCAGATCCGAGTTGCGTCTGCGACCTACGCCGCAGCTTGTGGCAACGCCGGATCCTTAACCCACTGAGCAAGGCCAGGGATCAAATACACATCCTCACGGACACTATGTCACGTCCTTAATCCACTGAGCCGCAGCGGGAACTCCAGCTTCTTCAGCTTTAAAGTCAATTCGATAACCTCTCGAGTCCCTTCTAATAACATCGCTTCTGGGAGTTCCCGTCGTGGCTCAGTGGTTAACGAATCCGACTAGGAACCATGAGGTTGCGAGTTCGATCCCTGGCCTTGCTCAGTGGGTTAACGATCTGGCATTGCCGTGAACTGTGGTGTAGGTCACAGACGCAGCTCGGATCCCGCGTGGCTGTGGCTGTGGTGAAGGCCGGCGGCTACAGCTCCTGTTAGACCCCTAGCCTGGGGAGCTCCATATGCCGCGGGTGCGGCCCTAGATAAGGCAAAAAGACAAAAGAAAAAAGAAAAAAAAATACCGCTTCTGCAATCAACTGAGACTGTAATGCCCATCAATGCTTTACATTGATCAACGCCTCGATTCTAAAAATACAGTTATTCCCATTGGTTGTAAGGACCAACCCATATTTTTCAGTGCCATCAGTCCGGGACACTGGGCAATGCCCTGGAAAACAACTGTCATCTCGGACTTGACGCTGTTACCAGTGAACAGAGGGCCCACCAGTGGGGCCACACACGCGTCTTCTAACTCTACATACCAGTTACAAAGTCCCTTGTATCTATTACAACGGTCATAACTTACACGGGGGTGGGCTCCAAAGTGGGAGCTTAAGGCAGAAATCTGTTATCAAAAGCACCCCTGGAGTTCCCATCGTGGCTCAGCAGTAAGGAACCCAACTAGCGTGCTTGAGGATGCAGGTTCAATCCCCGGCCTCACGCAGCGGGTTAAGGATCCAGGGCTGCCACAGGCTGTGGTGCAGGTCGCAGACGCAGCTCGGATCTGGCCCTACGCTGTGGCTGTGGTGTAGGCTGGCAGCTGCAGCTGCCGATTTGACCCCTAGCCTGGGAACTTCCGTAGGCCACAGGTGTGGCCCTAAAAAAGCAAAAAATCAAAAATAAAAATAAAAGGCACTCCTGAAAATTGCAGAAAGCTCCCACAGTGTGAGGAAGACACAGCTGGGGGTATTCCAACCTGCAGAGCATTTCCTACGCACACCGACATTTCGGAGCAAGGGAGCCGGACTGCAGCAAGGAATGAAAGCTAAGGCCATGCACAGACGTCTGTCTGGATGACAATCAACTGCCAGAGGGGAAAGGTGAAGGGGTCAAGGGCTCCGAGTGCCCCCCATTCCCCTGCAGAGCTTATCCTGTTCTTGGGTAACAGCCTCATATAACTACAATTCTTGCTAAGGGACCGACTTGCAGCTGTGAAATTAAACGTGAGAACACACTCGGCACAGGCCTGGCGCGCAGCAGGTGTTCACTACGTGTGTTCTGAATTCGGACGCAGAACTACAGACCCACTGTTCTTCTGAAAAGACACAGTCACCCGCTTCCTGTCTTCCTAAGTCAGAGCCTCCGAAGGGACACTCGCGCTCTGAGGCCCTCAGGTAGTGACAAAACTCCAGCTGAGAGGGCCCGGGAGGGGCAGGAATGGGTTGGGTCCTGAAATCGGCCAGTGGGACCACACCCCCTGACCGAGGGAGATCGGCTGCGTTTCCCTAAAGTCCTGGATGTAGACGAAGATCAAAAAACAAAGGTCAAGGACTGCTTCAGCCAGAAGGGCTGGAATCAAAAGACGAGGGAAGCAGAGG
>PVHT020000062.1:360765-373354 GCA_004024745.2 Catagonus wagneri
AGCAGCGCAGCAACCAGGCGGCCGGGGCCAGCGCCACGTGCCGCAGACACCCGAAGGCGGCCTCTCCCACAGGCACCATCTCTGCTCAGAGCCGGCCTCTGGGGTCGTGATCAAGGGTTTCTCTTCTCTAAGCCATCGCCTCGAAGCCCACCACGGGGAAAGGAATGAACCCTCGCTCTGCACCCCTCCAGATCCATAAGACAGGGACCCGTCTTCTCAACTATTCCGTGCAACTGACCTGGTTTACCTTCTTCGGAATGGGAATGGTGGAGCTGGAAATTCCGCACGCGCACGCGTGTGTGTGTGCGTGTGTGTGTGTGTGTCTTTTTAGGGCCGCACCCGCGGCACATGGAGGTTCCCAGGCTAGGGGTCCAATCAGAGCCACAGCCGCCGGCCTACATCACAGCCACAGCCACACCAGATCCGAGCCGCCTCTGTGACCCACACGACAGCTCACGGCAACGCCAGATCCTTAACCCACTGAGCGAGGCCAGGGATCGAACCTGTGTCCTCACGGATATGAGTCAGGTTCGTGACCGCTGAGCCGCAACAGGAACCCCAAGAGATGGACATTCTTGTTCTGAGTTAGTTACTCTACTGGGAGAGGCAGCAGGTCCAGAAGCTGCTGGTACAGGCGGCCTCACCACCTCCTGGGGTGTCAGCACCCCGAAGAGACTAGGACCCCTCCCCAGAGACCACGCGTGAATCCCGTATCCAGGGCTGGGGGCTGGGAGGCCCTGGCTGCCTGCGGGAACAGCCACGCCGCATCCCCCCACGCTGCTGCACTAAGTTAAAGCTGCTGCTCGAATGCACCTGCTTTCCGTCTCTCGGTCTCAGCTGGTTCCCAACTTAAAGGGAAACGGATGAGGAGGCGCCTCCAAACCCCACCAGCTGCCCCCCTGTCCCCTTCGTGACCCCATCTGGAGCCCTGCAGCCCTGACACGTCTCCTTTCGTCATTTCGTGGGACTGTGACATGACTGCGGGAGCCATCCCTAGCCTCCGCTCTGGGGCTGGGCCGGCTACCGGCACGCACGTGGTTATGGGAGGTCAGCTGGCACAACTCTACACAGAAATCCAGTTTCTTAATTCCGACCTGAGTCACTCTAAGGCCAGCCTGGAAAATGAGGCCCTTTTCTGGCTGGACTCCTGAGGTCACGTTGCAGCTGCTCTCCGCAGCCACCTGATGCTCGATGTGGTTGCTTGACCCTTTAAGTAGCTTTCCGGGAATGTCATGACCAGGTCTACCCCCGGGCTCCCGGCCCAGGCGGAGCCTCGGCCGCCCTCTCCATGTACTCCAGCCCCAGCACAATTCTGCAACTTTCCTGCTCGGGACAAATTCTTTTCTTCCCCACCCCTCCCCCTAGAGTTTTCTAAACTTCTTGTTCTTTCTTGAGAATTCTCCTTCTTTTCAAAACATCCCATTTTTTGTTTTTTTTCAGGTGACTGCCACCCCACGGGGCAGGAAGGCTCGGAACACCCATATGCACTGAGTGCCCGTGCTGCGCAGCGCCCTGTGCCAGACTTTGTAGAGAGAAGACAAAGAAATGAAAGCCTTAGTTCCCGTTCTCCTTGGGAAGCCAAGACCCCCTGACACACACACACGCACTATGCCCCCTACGTCCATACACGCGTGCGCGCTTTCACCTCCAGAGCTGTCAGTGGCGGGTGGCAGTTTTTATACAGTGAGAGTTCAGAGGAGCAGGAGCTCACGGCCACCCATGGGATGCATGAGGCGCAGAGAGGGAAGGCTGGAAAGAGAATGCACAGCTCTGAACACCAGGCCAAGACAAGGCCTTACCTCTGACAAATAAATTGCAAGGGGGAGTGAGAGAGAGAAAAAGAGAAAAAAAAAAGCGAGAGAGAGAGAGAGAGAGAGAGAGAGAGAGATGGAAAGGTAATCTGTAGTTCAAAAGAGACACAGAAGGAGTCCCTGTTGTGACTCAGCAGTAAGGAACCCCATTAGCATCCATGAGGACGCAGGTTCGATCCCTGGCCTGGCTCAGTGGGTTAAGGACCTGGCGTTGCCGTGAGCTGTGGTGTAGGTTACAGATGAGGCTCGGATCCCGCGTGGCTGTGGCTGTGGTGTAGGCCGGCGGCTGCGGCTCCAACTGGACCCCTAGCCTGGGAACCTCCGTGTGCCGCGGGTGTAGCCCTAAAAAGACCAAAAGACCAAACAATAATAATGATAGCAAAAATAAAAAACAAAG
This sequence comes from Catagonus wagneri, assembly GCA_004024745.2. Taxonomy (NCBI): domain Eukaryota; kingdom Metazoa; phylum Chordata; class Mammalia; order Artiodactyla; family Tayassuidae; genus Catagonus; species Catagonus wagneri. Next base: position 362,974 of record PVHT020000062.1, read on the forward strand.
GACAAGCAGCAGGGGCTGCGGGCCCTGGGACGGGCTTCCCGGAGAGGGGACGAGCGCTGAGGGAAGTGATCAGGCGACGGGCAGTCGGCAGGCAGGGCCCCAGAGTAGAAGAGGCCTTGGGAATCCAGATGAGACGGGCCCAGTGGAGAGGCGCGCCTTCAACAGCAGGCGGAGGGTGGACTGGAAGAGGTCGGGCGGCAAATGGAACAGATCAGTTTTCAATTGTTCCAGACGTATTTAAACTTTCCTTCCCAGGGGCTTCCTTCTCCATCTGTCACCAAGTCCTGCAGGTAAACTGCAATAGCCTCTTTTGAAATGGAACCTAGCACTGCTCTGGATTCTCGCAATGCACAAAGGCAAGACAGTTTACCAGCAAACATGCAAAACAAACACTCGGGGACCAGGGTGTAGTTTGCAAATCCTTAAGGCCGAAGTGTTTGCCTTTGTATATTGTATGTTCTCTGGCTGCCCCCGCCCCCGGGGAAACCGGCTCCTACCAACCTCCAAAGGGGCCCCAGTCCGTTCTTCCCGGGGCCACAGCCCGGTGAGATGGGGCTGGGGCGACAAGGGGCGAGGAAGGCAGAGGCGGACGGAAAGAGTGGGTGGCGAGCGCCCAGCCCGGCCCAACGGAGAAGCCAGACTAAACTCCTGGGAGAACTACGGTGTCAGAACAGAAGGTCAGGGTTTTAACCTCTGACCAAACAGAAAGAATAAAAGCAACCGAGTCTGGCCGGTTGGGAAAGCGAGATGAGCGAAGGAAGGAATGCTAATCTCTCCAGCTTTCAGGGCAGCGGAGTGCGGGCCAGTATCTGTCCAGAAGGGGAAATGCCATAAACAAAAAGCACTGACTCCAATCTATCAGTGGCTTTCATAATCTTATTTTCCTAATCTGGCAGAGATCTTATGGGGACTAATCTCTTCCTGGTGACGAAACCAGTATCTTGAATTCAACCATTCCTTTGGTTGCACTGATCTTTTTTTTCTTTTTTCTTTCTACGGCTGCACCTGCAGCATATGGAAGTCCCCGAATCGGAGCTGCAGCTGCCCACCTACCCTCCAGCCACAGCCATGTTGGATCCGAGCCACATCTACGACCTGCGCCACAGCTCGTGGCCAGGCTGGATCCTTAACCCACTGAGTGAGGCCAGGGATCCAACTCGCAACCCCATGGATGTAATGTAGGGTTCTTAACCCACAAAGCCACAGTGGGAACTCTTTTCCTATAAATTTATATTGTACATTTTTTTTTTAGAAGTTATGTGTAGTATATTTCCATTTCTTCCTATGGATCTGTCTCCTGATGTCTGTCCAGCCTTCTACACCTAAGTGGGCAGGAAGAGACATCTGGCTTCATAATTTCTGGATGGTGGGATTTTGAAGAGATTTACTGCTTTTCTTTTCCTGTGTACTTTCTGGTATTACCTGAATTTCTGAAAGTGAATATATATCATCTTTATTTATTTATGACAGACAAGAAATAGGTTTATTAAGACAGACCCTTGAGTGGCATGCAAGCGGGCAGGCGGGGAGACTCTCTGTATCATCTTTACTTTCAAAGACTGTCATTACTCTTAAAAAACGAGAATCACAGAAAGGAAGAAAACCACCACTGGTTAAGTGCATAGTCTGGAAGACGGCTCTGCCTGGTTCTATCATGTCCAAAAGGCTCACACGGTGAGAACTGTTGCGTCCCTGTGTTGTTTTTTGTTTTTTCCTTTTCTAGGGCCGCACTCGCGGCATATGGAGGTTCCCAGGCTAGGGGTCTAATCGGAGCTGTAGCCGCCAGCCTACGCCACAGCAACGCGGGATCCGAGCCGCGTCTGCAACCTACACCGCAGCTCATGGCAACGCCAGATCCTTAACCCACTGAGCAAGGCCAGGGATCGAACCCGCAACCTCATGGTTCTTAGTTGGATTCGTTAACCACTGAGCTACAACGGGAACTCCTGCTGAGTCCCCGTTTTAAAGATAAGGCGACGCGGCTCACAGAGGAAATGACAGCTTCGGCCATGTGATCCGAGACCACGTATGGGCGGAGCCCGGGTCCAGCTACCAGTGATCCACGTCACAGCAGCGGCTACCACCCCACCACCCAAAACCCCACCCCACCACTCATGCTAGACATGCAAAAATCGGGTGAGAACAGATCTCGCGGCATTTCGCAGGGGATGTGAGCAGATCACACAGTGAATCAGTCAAAGGCCCTTGGCTACCAGCCTAGTGTGCCTTCCAGAGGGCAGCAGAAAGCAAAGCATTTCCTAAACAGAGCTCCTGATTAAGAAAGGCCCATAACTGGACCTTTTTGCCCAAAAGATTATCTTAAAAAAAAAAAAAAAAGCCAAATCAAGATGGACTTGGGGAGTCAGTGAGAAAAATTAATCAGAAACCCGAAAAGAAAGGCATGATATCTGGACCCCGGGGAAGTCAGAGCCAGCAGAGCAAATGTAACCGGTAGGCAATTCCTTGAAAAGGAATCAGGATAATCAGAAAAAAGAGGCTGCAAGCAAGGAAAGTCATACATTCTAGGAACAGCCAAATACAGAGAGTACCAGGGAGGAGTTCCCGCTGTGGCACAGCAGGTGAAGGACCCGTCGCTGCCTCCAAGGCAACATAGGTTCGATCCCCAGCCCGGAGCAGTGGGCTAAGGATCCGGCATTGCTGCAGCTGTGGCACGGGTCACGGCTGCGGCTCGAATTCCATCCCTGGCCTGGGAACTTCCATATGCTGTGGATGCGGCCAAAAAAAGAAAAAAAGAAGACTTTTCTTTTTAAAGAAAGAAAGAGTACCAAGAACAAAAAAGGGCAGAACCCCTCAAGCGCCCCTCAAAACCGGCAGCTCCGATCTGGTAAGGCACCCTTCCTGAGTGATGTTCCAGAACAAGGCTCCACAGAACGTTGGGCACGAAAACAATTCAACCTCATCAGACAATTAGCTTCTCTAAGCGGCCCCAACCTGGCCGGTGGCGCATAATCTCCCTGACTTCTGTCTGAGAAGGCACAGCTCTGCGGCTCCCAGCCGTGAAAGTTAATTAAGGAGTTCCCGTCGTGGCTCAGTGCTAACGAACCTGACCGGCATCCCTGAGGACACAGGTTTGATCCCTGGCCTTGATCAGTGGGTTAAGGATTCAGTGTGGCCATGAGCTGCTGTGTGGGTTGCAGACACGGCTCGGACCCCGAGTTGCTGTGGCTGCGGTGTAGGCTGGCAGCTGTAGCTCCGATTTGACCCTAGCCTGGGAACTTCCATATGCCATAGGTGCAACCCTAAAAAGACAAAAAGAAAGTTAATTAAGCAATTAATAATCCCAAGAAGGAGTCTAAAACACAGCATCACAGGAACTACAACCTAAGATAAGACATTCTTACTAAGAAAGGACTAGCAGGAGAACAGTGAGGCTGTACAGTAGGACTTCTGGCCTGGCAGAGTCTGAGAGGGCACCTGCTAGAGCTCTGGGAGGGGGTATTAAGCCCGGGGGCTGGGGGCCGGGAGAGGCACGCCATCCCCTTAGTAGGAAACTCACGTCCATCTTGGGAATGAGGAGCAGTTGCTGTTTGATGCGCAGGAAGACGGAATCGAAAGCCAGCTGATGGGCCTGCTGGTTAAGTCGAGCCAGGGCTGCTCGAGATGCCGACAGCAGGTTGTGGTTGCCTGACCCTTTTTCCTAAAACAAGAAAATGCAGAAGGAGGGTTGTCAGGCTCTGAATCCAACCAAGGTACTAGCTAAACATACCCCCCCTTTTGTTTGGCCTTTTTAGAGCCGCACCTGCAGCATATGGAGGTTCCCAGGCTAGGGGTCGAATTGGAGCTGTAGCCACCAACCTACACCACAGCCACAGCCACGTGGGATGATCTGAGCCGCATCTGCAACCTACACCGCAGCTCACGGCAACGCCAGATCCTTAGCCCACTGAGCGAGGCCAGGGATCGGACCTGAGTCCTCATGGATGCTGGTCGGGTTCGTGAACAGCTGAGCCACGATGGGAACTCCTGCCTAAACATCTTGAAAAGCTACTGAGAAGGAAACAGTAAGGGGGTCTCTGCAATAACGGTTCCCAAAGCTGGCTGCGCCCCAGGAACCCCAGGGAACCCGCTGAGCTCAGACGCCTGGCCAACACCACGGGACTGCCCAACCTGAGTCGGTGGCATTTTGGGGCCTAGGAAACCACGTTTTCGGTTCACTTTCCCAGGTGATTCTGAAGCATTTAAACCAACATGAGCTCATGGGTCGGCAGTTTAGGAAAAATTCACCTGAGCCTTAGGAAGAAAGGAAAAATGATCCAAAGTGTCACATATAGACAAGAGTGGCGGACAGAGCCCTGGGCCCCAGGGAGGTCAGGTCGCGCATACTCGGCCGTACGCTGGGATGTACACGACCTGTCTGAGCCCCCAGGAACTCCAAAGAGCCTGAGAAACTACAGAGACGGAAAAGCCAACCTCAGTTTGTCTATTACAAGTGAACAGATTCCAACAAACAGACATAAATCAGATCAGCAATAAAGATAAACAGAGTTGGTGTAACCTAATCAAGAAGCACGGATGAGTGAACTTGCAGCAACAGCTTCAAGAAAGTGTACGTCAAGCTCAAGTGCGGCCAGCCAGTGGGTCAGGGTGCGGGGGGGGGGGGACGCCCCAGGAGAGCAACGCGGAGGCGCAGTCTGCGCTCAGCTCCGGACCCACGGGCCCGTCAGGATGGTTTCAGGTTGAATCTGGTGCTAAGGGCACAGCCGTGTCTCCTCCGCTTATCACCGAGAAAGAGCGGGTCAAATCAGACCGGGGGTGGGGGCTGGGGGCGGGGGGTGCTTCTGGAGAGGATGCCCGGGGCCCTCTGAGAACCTCGAGGCCATTCCCAGGGGGCGTGGAGCTCTTTCCACCAGCTGGGCGGTTCTCCTGTCCCTGGACCCCAGGGGGCCCAAAGCTCAAAGTCAAGGGCAGCTTTACGGCAGACAAACTGAGTCTGAACTAGAGGAAGGGCCCGGGGGGAGCCTCGCACCTGTGTTGCCGCACGGAGAAACCTGCGCTGGCCACATGCTCTGGTTTCTGTCCCCCCCCGCCCCCACTTCCTCCCCCAGCCGCTGGGCTGGGGTCCGCCTTCCCAGCTGCTGCCCACCAGCAGCAGGCAGCACACATTCCGGTCTCCTCTCTGCCACTCAGCAAGGGAACTGTCCCTGCGTCGCGGCTTGGGGATGTCCAGCCCCACTTGCCTGCTGACTCGTCTGACTCGGAAGGGAGGAAGAGCAGGCCCACGTGGCCGCAGTGTCTTAAGCCACATTCTCCAGCCCACCTTTTGTCAGTAATGAAGCTCCGTTTATCCAGCTCCTACAGTTGAGTTTCCACTGGTTCCACCCCAGTTTAGCTGATTAGTTGTTTTGTTTTTTTTTCTGTCTTTTTGCCTTTATGTAGGGCCGCACCTATGGCATATGGAGGTTCCCAGGCTAGGGGTCTAACAGGAGCTGTAGCTGCCGGCCTACACCACAGCCACAGCAACGCGGGATACGAGCCGCGTCTACGACCTACACCACAGTTCATAGCAACGCCGGATCCTTAACCCACTGAGCAAGGCCAGGGATCGAACCAGCAACCTCATGGTTCTTAGTTGGATTCGTTAACCACTGAGCCATGACGGGAACCTGATTAGCTTCTTAAAACATTGAGACTAGGCTGCAGGGGCGCCGCAGCCTGGGGCCCACAGACCCACAGGGGCAGGAAGCCTGGGGGCAGCGGAGGTGGTGGCGGGGCTTTCATTTGCCAGAGCGCCATCCGATCCTGTACCTTGAGGGTATAAAGGATTTCCATTAAACTGCCGAACTCAGCAGGGCTCTCCTTCTGGAGGTAATTGTATTCTTGCCACGGGTTCCTGGCAGAGCTCTTCTTGTCCGCCAGGATGCCGTCCTGGAAACCGGTCAGGCTCCGAGGGCTGTAGGAATCCCAGAGGTACTTGCCAGCCGTGGACAAAATCCTGTAACGGCAGTGATGACCATCAAGGCCCTGAGCTCTCTGCACGTGGCACTTTCCTTCTGGAACATTCACACTGCTCCTTCCTCAACCCCAGGTCACCCCCCGTGAGGCAGATGGATTTAGGGTCCATTTACAAGGAAGCAGAGACGTCCTGCGTCCTTTAGGAGCGAGCTGGCCCTCGGGCACCCAACAAACACCAGCTGTGTTTATTTCCTATTTAATACTCTAACTGCAATATGCTTTCTTCCTAATATGACGCGCAGCCTGCAGGCCGGCAAGTCAAGGGCAGACCAAGAGTCTGGACCAGTCTCCCGCTAGATGAGTGTCACGGTTTGGAATCGTCAAAGCCAGGAGAGCCACGAGGACCACGGCCACAGAGGCGCTGGACACGGCCGCTCGCGTCCGGCCACGGGGCTCACGCGCTTGCACATGCGGGGCCCGCGTGGCATCTGTGCACATCGGGACTGTCAGGTTTACTTCTGCGGTGTACAGAGACCCGCTGAGAGAAGCTGGTGCCTTGAGGAGGTACTACAGGGTGATCAGCCGCTAGAGCTGCTGGGAGAATCTCTGTCTCAGATGAGGACCTCCCCGGACAGACACTGGGAACCCTGTCTCGCCCCAGCCCAGGGTTCGCCGCGTGGCCCGCACACTTAAAGCAGGCAGGATGACAAGAGCAGCCAGGAGTGCAGCCCCACTGCGCATCCTAAGTCTGCCCTTTAACTGTCATTTCTTGTGGCAAAACCTCTCTTCGGACACAGCAGCTTTTTGGCAACCAGGTTTTCAAGGGCAAGATCCCCTGAGCTTGTCAAGGACCTGGGGCCACGCTTGCAAACACACCCTGGGGACCAGACCTTCCTCGGGAACCACGGCTGACACAAGCAGCCACCTGCCTCCGCCAGTACAGGTCTAGCTGCAGCTGTCCCCGCGCCTTAATGCCTGCGGGCGGTTTTGCTGGGTCTTTTATCTGTGAGACCGTCACCTGTCCCTTCCTGACCAGCAGCTCTTGGCTATTCCTTGCCCGGCTCGCGGCGGCCCTTCCACCCCTCACCCGTCCTCCCGACCGGCACCGGAAGGGTCTCTCCAAATGGCAAATCCAATTCTGTCTTTTTCCCAAAGACCCTCCAGTGGCCCTCAGGACAGAACCACAACTGCCTGGGCGTGGCCCCCAGGGCCCTCCGCTGCTGGAGGCCTCTGCCCCCGACCCCCGGTCCCTTACAAGCGTCCCTGCTGCCATGCCAACCATCCACACACCGCGCGCCCTGCTCTCGCGTGTCTTGCTCGCGTACTCCTCTGATCCGAAGTGCTCCCGCCTCCTCCGAGCACCCTACTCCTTCAAGGGCCTGTCCCGGTAGTGTCCTCTGCCTAAGCTTTGCCCCTCTGATCTCAGTCCTCTGATCGCACCAGCCTCTCGCCTCCCTCACGCGTTTGCCCCAAGTCGTCCTGTTTCTCTCCCGGGAGATGGCGATGCTAGACCACGGAGTGTTCTTCCTCCCCGGCACCTAAGTACGGGGCCGAGTCCATGGCAGGCCCTGCGTGATCATGCTCTAAACCACAGGCGACCCTGGGTTGGGCGAGCAGGAAGTTGAGAGCTGAGCTTTGGTCTCTGCCCTCCAGGCAGTCAGCTCTCCTTCTCGGGGTTACTGCGCGTGTGTCAGCCGCAGGCAGCCAGGGGCAAGCTGGCATCAGTCTGTCATCCAAGTTGAAGAAAAACAATTATGTTGGGAATGTTTTGAGTATTACAGGTTACGGTTAAAAAATATCGGAAGAGGAGTTCCCACTGTGGCTCAGCGGATTAAGAACCCGACTAGGATCCGTGAGGATGTGGGTCTGATCCCTGGCCTCGCTCAGTGGGTTAAGGATCCAGCGTTGCCATGAGCTGCGGTGTGGGGTGCAGACGCAGCTCAGATCCTGTGTTGCTGTGGCTGTGGCGAAGGCCGGCGGCTACAGCTTAGATTAGACCCCTAGCCTGGGAACCTCCATATGCTGCAGGTGCGGCCCTAAAAACCAAAATAACAATAACAATAACAATAATAATAATAATAATAAAACAAAAGATAATGTTGGCATAAATACAGCTCCAACCGCAAAGAACTAACAGCATTTTCCCAGGTCTCCTCTTCATCCAGAGACCATTAGATGATCTAATCACTCGAATCTGATTTCCTGTTACGTGTATTTCCTAGTATTGTGGATTAAACTGTGCTGAACATCCAATAAGATGTTGATACTGTAACGGACTCGAGGCTAGGTCTGGCGGACATCAGAGGAGTGAATGCAGCACCTGCCCTCAAGAAGCTCAGAGACGAACGGGGAGCCCTCCGTGCCAGTGCTCTGAGCTGTGTGTCAGGAGGAGGCAGTGAGAACATGCGGAGGAGGGAGGGCCCAACACCCCAGCGCCTGCTACCTCCTTCCTCAACGCATCTCCTTCTCTTGAAAAGCTGTTGCCCTCTCCTCGGCCACGGAAACGTGTGCATTCATTTTGGATCCCCCGCGAACTTGAATGAGCCTGTCCTTGTGAAAATAGCACTGTTCCAAAGTAAGTGGTGGGCACCAGCAAAGTGCCAAGGAACCCGGGCCAGCTCCCTGTACCTCGCCCGGCTTGCCCGGTGCACAAGAAGCCCCTCGGATGACGATGCCCAGCTCGACTTTGCTTTCCCCAGTCCATAAATCACGAAATGACTCCTATCTGCAAGCAGGTGATCTCAAAAGCCCAGTAGCCAATGCCACTCTTGTCGCTGAAGCAATCTGGAGTGTTCTGAGCTATTGCCTCTGCGGCCCAAGGGGAGTGGTCCCTAGTCGCAGCCTGGGTTGTGCAGATGAAATTGGCAGGGAGATAAGATAAGCTTTACAGGCGGCAGCCATAGGCACGGGCTCCCGGACGGGACGCAGGTGGTGGCCGTCGCCTCTCCCTGCCTGGGCTCAGCGCTTCCAGGGTGACATCACCTCTTTAAAAGGCCCCTATGGGTACACCCAACCCATTCTCATCTCACGCCAAAGCTCGGCCCGGCTCTCAGCCTCTCTGGGCTCCAAAATGCAGTTAGAGAGGCTCACCCTTTGTCTATCTCGGCCCCATTCATTCTCGTAACCAGATCCTTCCTTTGCATTAAAAGGCTAAGGCAAGGAGTTCCCGTCGTGGCGCAGCAGAAACAAATCTGACAAGGATCCAAGAGGACGCAGGTTCGATCCCTGGCCTCGCTCAGTGGGTTAAGGATCTGGGTGTTGCCGTGAGCTGTGGTGTAGGCCGCAGACGCGGCTCGGATCCCACGTTGCTGTGGCTGTGGCTAAGGCCGGTGGCTACAGCTCCTGTTAGACCCCTAGCCTGGGAACCTCCACATGCCGCGGGTACGGACCTAAGACAAAAAAACCAAAAACAAACAAACAAAAAAAACCCCAAGTCTGAGGACGGTGTGGGGATGACGCACGCACTCTGACAACTAGCTAATGTCCAAGTTCAAATCACTACCCTTTCTCTGCGAGCACCCCAGCCACAGCTATTTCCACGGATAATTTCCTTTACCTGAAAAGCTGTCACCTGTGCCAAATTCTACGTCTCACCATCCCTTCGTGTGTAAGAGCAGAGGTAAGGCCAGTACCCACCTCTCTGAACCTGGGAGGATCGGTGAGTGAATCCACGCCCACTCCTCACCGTCTGTGCTCAGAAAATGCGACGAGGGGCACGGGTGAGGGGGCTGCTAAGGTTTCTTCTAAAGAATTTCAAGGGTGCGTGGATTTTCAGTGTTTACGTAGGGTACTTGTGAATTCTTTCCATTCTTGCCATAAGCTGGAACCCTGGAGTCGTCGTTACTTTCATAACTAAGGGAACAATACGCTACGGGCCTTCCTTTTAAATTTGTAAATGTCGAATTTCCACCTTTTCTTAGGGGCCCTTTGGGGACCCAGACCCCCTCACCCCGCAGCACGGGCTCCCCTCACCAGGCGGGCGTGCATGACCGTGGGAGTGTGTGTGCTGCGTGTGACGTGAGTACGAGCGGGTGGGGGCGTGTGTGTGGGGGTTAACGTAATTCTTCGTATTATTTGCACACACTCCACTGTGTGCCTGTGGTTCCTGGGGTTGGTTCCTTCCAAGAAGTCACGTGAGCTCCGTGCTGGGCCGCTGGAGAGCCGCGGACTGCCGTGGCCGTCCCTGCCGCCCCCTGCCGGACTGCCCCACACTGAGAACCATCGTGAAGAATCGTGGGCCCTGAAAGTGATCCGAGGGTGCAGGAACGAAAGGAGACAACGCGTGGTGAGAAGAAGAAACGACCACTCGGAGCCCCGGCCCTGCGGCCGGTCTGACCGACTTGCCCCGCAGCTCAGCCCTGCCGCCCGCTGCCCACCGGCCCCCGGGGGCCTGAGCCTGCTTTCCACTTTGTACCACGGCCAGAAGTGCCCTCCTGCAGAGAGGATAGCAGGACAGCAAAGAATCATC